>JBBYHL010445470.1:0-12930 GCA_038381835.1 Adansonia madagascariensis
AGGTGGCATAGAAGATGAGAGCTTGAGTTTGAAAACTTGATCTTGAAAGCATTCAGGATGGTCGAAAACCTTAGGAATCGGACGAAAAGAGGATGAACCGGCTGATGGTTAAAAGCTTTGAACCGAACCAAACTAAATCAGACCAGAAGAGAAGAAAAGCTGACGTGGTGCTACAGGATACGTGTATTAATAGAATTATGACACGTGTATACCACGTATGAGTTAAGGACGACGTGGCCGCTAATCGAGACGATGACATAGCAATGACAGAGAAACCCGTGGAGAAATAGAGGTCGGACACGTGTTATGTGGGATGACATGGCAGCCACCTTTACTGATGGCGTGGCAATGACTGGACCACCATGTGCCGATGTGTTTGACGACGTGTCGATGATTGGACCTCCTTTATGCTGACGTGTATGTTGTCGTGGCCTACTGACATGGATTATGACTTGGCTTTATTGCTTACGTGGATGATGATGCGGTTGTTTGACATAACTGCTAAATGCTAAAAAAACGTTGTTTTGGTTATCTTTTACTTTCACAATCTGGAAAACTACATTTTGCTAGCAGTGGATTTCAACATTGCGTGAAGGCGTGTGGACAGTTTTTTGAGAGTGGGGTTTCATCTACTGTGAACTTTAGGAAGAGAAGAACAATTTGGCATTGACCAAATTGCTTTAAGACGGATCGAAGATCCCAAAAACTAGCTAATAAGAAAAACAAAACCCTACAGAGAGGAAGCCAAAAAATCTTTCTCTTCTTTTTTTTTTTTTTGGACGAGGCTTTGATGCCATATTGAAATCTTAGATTGGTGGACGAGAAGGAAAAAAGTAAAGAGAAGAGAAAGAGTTTCTTATATTTCTTATATTATTGTTATATTTCTTATGTTGTAAAAGTACTAGTACAAGTGGGTATTTATATATAAGGAGCTAAACTGAATAAAGAAATAGAAATAATTGACCTAAACTAAATAAGAAAATAGAAATCAATTATTAATTGACATACTAAAATTATACTAAATAAGTTGACTAATTTATTATCTTAACATGTAAGATATTTACCAAATTTAAATACTTTAAAAAATTAAAAATAAAAAGTAATTAAGAGCAACAATGTTGATTTTAGTCAACAACGTTTTCTTGTAAGATATTGAAATGTATGTATTCATACTAGCAATAGATTAGTTATACATTGAGAATTGAAATAAAGTATTTGATGAGTAAAAAATGAAGAATTACACTTCCCTTCAACGAATTTTTTAAAGTTATAATTTTTTTTATGAACTGTATTTTTTAAAGTTAATTATGTTTTGATTTAAATTAATATTTTTATATCAAACGCAATAATTGATAGTTAATTTTATAAATTTTAATACATTAAAAAATATATTACTTAATATAATAATTCTAAAAACTATACTAACAACACTTACAAAATTTAAAACATACATACTGAATAAACCATTTTTCGTTTCCAGCATAAAAGTTTAGGTGAGATGAGATTATCTCAATCCAGAGAGTTAATAGTTATATTTACATATTATTAATCAAGTGAAATTATTGGTGAGATCCGATCCTAATACTTAAAAAGATATTAATGAATACTTAATAAATTAATAAAAAATATATTTTTTCAATTATGCTCTAATCGAATGATAAAAATCTTAGGTTGAAACTTATATTTTGAGATTTCATCCTATTTAATATAAGTATAGATGATTATATTTTCAAGATAAAAATATTTATTTTTATCATGTATTTTATCTATACAATATTTTATTTTTTATAATATTATATCAAATAAATATTTTTTAACGAGGTTATCTCTTTTGTCTAGTAAGACAAACCTTGTGAGCACAAATATACAGAAAAAAGCACAACACTTAAATGTCAAAATAAAAAACAAAAAAAAAAGAGGATTGAAAGTGGACTTTACCTGTTAAAACCTCCTTTTTAACGACAGATGAGGATAAAACCTCAAATCCTAGAAAGAAACCGAACCACCCATAATAGGGGCGGTGGGTGCGAGTCTAGTGTCTATCGCAAGTTGTAAGTTGCATTTGCAATTAATCAGACATAGGTGACGTACACTTATTCCAACTCAGCCAGCCAAGCCAAGGGGGATCGAGAAAAAAAACAGTAAGTCTACAGTACGGATCCTTGAAGTATGACTGACTCAACGCAACACAACAGCACAGCGTTACTTTTCCATGTCACCATCTAGGTTTGAGGAGTAATGTCACAATATAGGGGGTCCCAACGTCACCCTATCGGATGTGGAAACGTTTTCCACTTTTTAATCCAAAAAGGAGGCACAAAGGGATGGTCCCTGTAATCGTCCACGTCAGAAATTGATTCGTTTCTTCCAAGTAAATTTTGTCCATTGGTGGCATCTATTTGTGTTTGTGTGGCTTTTGCTTGGTCGGCCAAAACTTTCCATATAAGCTGCATGCGCTCCCTTTGGTTCATCTATTCCTTCTCTAAAAGTTTAAACCAGTACCTAGAATTAAATTGCCCCACCATTTTTTTTTTTCTAAAAATGAAGAGGGTCTCCTTCAATTCACGAGTAAGAAATTACTCGTTCAATTAAATTCATTTATTTAATAAATAATAAATTTATTTTTACATTTAATTTTAGATTCGATTATTTATATTTAAATTTTAATTAAAAATTTTCTTTGCTAATTAAAAGTAAAAAACTTAATTCAACTTGTAAGCAACTTAAGTTAGATATTAGAATATTTGAATTTAGCTCGCTTGATAATTTAATTTGTTCGAGTTTGATTTTATAATAATCAAACTAAAGTTAAAATTTTTTAATTGAACTCAAATAATTTATAAATATAAATGTCTCATTTACACTTTAAAATGACTAATTGATTAATTTTTAGATAGCTTACCCGAAGGTTATTAATACATCGCTGAATATCTTATTTTTTAGATTCGAAATTCTTTTTCTAACTATATGAAAAGTTGGCATATCAATAAAACAAAAACAAAAACAAAAACAAAAACAAAACAAAAACTTTTGTTTAAGTAACCGTTTAAAGGATATATACATTGGAATGGCCTGGTGGCGTGGTTAAAAAGTGGGTAAATAAATAGTCAAGCAAAAAACGTGGGGTGGGGTGGAGGTGTAAAAGTGATATCTATATATGTAAATTATTTCGGTCCAATTAGAAAAAAAATTAAATTTAGTTTGATTATTATTGAGTCAAGTTTAATTAGTTTGAGCTATCTAACGAGCCAAGTTTAGTATTTTAATGCTTAATTCGATAGCTCATAAGCTTAATCAAGTATTTTTATTTTTTAATTAGTATTGAAAATTTTAATTCAAACTAGAATTTCGAGCTCAAGCATAAATAATTGAATTTAAAATCAAGTATAAAAATTAAATTTATTATTTATTATGTAAATAATTTTAATTGAGCTTAATCGATTGAGCAACTCAAGTTTTATGTCTAATTGAGTTTGAATTTAAAAGTAAAATTCGATCGAGCTTGAATCGATCTTCGAAATTTCAAAATTGAACTCAATCATAATCTAAACTCGACTCAATTACATCGGGGAATAGGAACATGGAAGGGGACGATAGTGAGGTCCCCTCCCAGCCCGACTGCACAAAGCACATAATCACAAAACCACAAAAAAAAGATTATGGGTTAGCTGAAAAAATGGCCTCCATTATTTTTAGCCGCTCCAATCAAAAGTTTAACAGACAAGTGTAAAATTAAATATTTGCATAACCCCATCTCTAAGAAATACTTTACAGTTCAAGCATTATTGCCAAACATGCTAATTTTTACCTTGTAGTTAGTGAGATGAGATGTCAAATCCCAAGATTCTTTTAATTACACCCACCATCACTCCCTCCTTTCTCTCCCATCAACTTTTAGCCCTACAAACCCCTCTATATAAGACACTCTCTTTTGATCATCTCTGCACAAACACAAAGCATTTGTTTTTAATTATTTTCCCTTTGGTTTTTTTTTTCCAAAATTTCTTTTGTAGTTCTAATTACATTTCCTTTGGGAATCTTCCTATGGCTACCGCAGAGGTATTGGATGCTTATTAAGTTCTTCATTTGAGCTTTGGGTTTATCAGTTTCCTTTTTGCTCATTACTTGTGGTGATTTGATCTTGGATTTATAGATGGAGCTCACTAGAATGGTGAATTTTAAGATCAAATCAAACCATCATGTTCTTGACATTCTTTATCGAAATCCATTTTTCTTGCTATGCTTCCTTTTAGATTTTATCCTTTTGAAACTTGATGATAACTTTTATGTACCGCAAGAACTGAATATATTACAACCAGTACTCATTGTTGTAGTAGTAGTTAGACTGATTCATAAGCTAAAATTCTTAGTTAAAACAAAATTTATATCACAGTTTGCATCCAATTTAACATATCTGATTCTTCAGTGTAAGTGGCAAAATGATTCTGATTGTCCAATAACAGATTAACTTATATGTTTTTTCCCCTTATTTGATGTGTTCTATAGGTTGTATCAGCTCAAACTGCACTTCATGAGGAGAAAACTGAAGAATCGACCAAGGTTGAAGAAACTAAAACAGAAGAGGTTGTCGCTGAAGCTCCAGCAACAGAACCTGTTGCTGAAGAGCCAAAGGAAGCAGCATCTGAAGAACTCCAGGCTCCAGAACCTGAAGGCTCGGTTGAAGTTGAATCGAAGGAGGTGGTAGAAGAGGCCAAGGTTGTGACTGAGGAGCCTGAAGTCGAGAAAAAAGAAGAGGAGACTCCCAAGGAAACAGTACCGGAGCCAGTCGTCGAGGAAAGCAAGGAGACCACTGAGCAAGCTGTTGAAGAAACCAAAGAAACCAAAGAGTCTAGTGAGGCAGCACCAGCAGCAGCAGAAGAAGCAGTAGAGCCCGAAGCCCCGCTCGAAGCACCCAAAGAGGAAGTTGCTAAGGAAGAAGAAAAACCAGCTGAAGCTGAGGAGAAGGTTGAGACGGAAGCTTCAGTTGAGAAGGCCGAATAATAAGCTTGTGAGATGCGGATCAATGGAAGTCTGTCAAGTGGCTACTCTTAGCTAAGTTTGCATGTCAAGTGTCAAGTCAATTTTAGTTTATATGTATTTTCAATAAGGCTGTATTAGTAGTAAGGTGGCTGGATTAGGCTTGGGACCGGGGAATGGAAATGACCCACCAATGATAACTTGGCCAATTGGCTAAATTAACTTACATTGGCATACGGCAGATAGAGTGAGAGATGCTTTCAAGTAGCATTGGGGGGGTATTTTTATGGTCATCTCTTCTCTTTAAGGGATGGTTTCACACTTTCTTGGTCCCGAGCAGGTTGCTTAAATTTAGTGTTTTGTTGAGTATGTTTTATTAGAAGAGAGCAGTCTGCATGTTGTCTTGATAATAATAAATCATAGTCCTTTTGTTTAACATTTACCCACCGTCCAATTTCTTCCGATTGTAATTCAGTCGGAATTGGACTCTTTAGGATGTTGTCAGTTGTCGATAAGAGTAGGCGGTGAATCGGATTCTGTAGATTCCATATCGATGTTGCGCGACGGAAATCGTTGTGAAAATCGCATAGCATGCCCGCCGATGGCATGCTTGAACTCCGTATTATAGAGGTCCATGCAGCGGCATTAGTGCTGGTACCCCAATTCTGAGATCAGGATCATCTTTTTCTTTCAATGTGAATCTAGAATCACAGACAAAATCAACTAATCTCAATGCAACCTGTGACACTCTGTTGCCAACTTCCTGATTTGGAGAGAGAGATATATATATATATATATATTTATGATATTAAAATATTCATATAATTATTTTTAAAAGAATAACATTTAAATGATTTAAATTCGAATACGGGCATTTAACCTCTTTGTGGACTTCTTTATAAAAATAACTTGTGCACTCAAAACCTAGTACAAAATGTGATACAGTGATCAAGTGCGTTGACGGTTGGTGATCAGTCCTTCACATATATGTATGTGTATATATAACCTGATGATTTGATGTCCCTCCTACTCCATATTTCGGGCAACTTGAATACTTTATGGGAATTTCAGAAAGCATTTTTTCCCTTTTCTTCTACAATGTTAAAAGAGGAAAAAAATCAAAAGTAACTTATATACACACAACACCAAATTTACCTTCATCAAGAATGAAAAAGATCAATCATTCATAAAAATTCAGTGGGTTAACCTTTTTTAATGAAAAATCTCTGAAAGAGTGAAAGATATAAATTGATTAATTTACCTAAGTTTTTAGGAAAAAAAAAAGTTTATATAAAGTCAATATTAGACTATTCAGTCGTTCATCAGCTTATATCGGGTGTTTTGAATTTTTGCCCAATCTGTGCCAATTGGTGTCAACTTCATCGATGCAAGCTATTTCCAGTGCCATTTTCTTTCTCCATCAGAGGGTATCGGGTTAAAAATTTTAAGCTCTTACGGGGACCATCTCTAGAGAATTGCACTAATTAAAAGTTTCAACAACTATATATTATTAAATTTGACTAAATAAGCTAAAACTCGAATTTCGTAATTTAATTTAATTAATTTATATAATTAATTTTAAAAATTAATAATTAATAAATTTAAAATTTTATTTTAATATCTATATTTTTTATTATTAAGTTACGACGTCGTAAAAAAAAAATCTAAAACTCTAACATCCATTGCAAAAAAAGAGAAAAATCTCGTAGCTCAAGTATATCAACCATGAGCTTCGAGTCAAATCATATTCTTTTACGTAAATAAGAAAGACCCTTTTACAAAATTTTCAATCAATTTAATTTCAAGTAATAATATTCATGTCAATATTACAATGACTACATCAATAACGTACATCAAATAATTTCATAATTTTCTTAATATTTTTATAAATTGAATTTATATTTTTGATTAGACCTGCTCAAGGGTCTTCCGACAGATTTGATCGGATTAGATTCAAACTCGAGTTTTAATATTTTTGTTTCAAGTATTTTTAATTAAAATAATATATTTTTATTTAAATTTAATTTTATAATATATAAATATTAATAAAAAATATTTTTTAATGTGATAAACAGTAATTCAAGCTTAAACGGGTGGATTTGAGTATGTTAAATATAAACTTGAGCTAAAAATTTTAAAAAATTTAAGTTGTAATCAGACCCGATCCATGAATAAGTTTATTCTTGATATCACAAAATTTACACAAGTATTTATAACTTATGCTTTATAACGTTATAAGCAGTATTCTTTATTTAAACATTATTCAAACGAAAGTCATATCGTGCCCCAATCAAAAACAACAATCACAATTACTCATTAAAATCTCATAACAATCCAAAGTAGACATCTAATAACCGAACTTCAACAAATGCTCGAATCGAAATATCAATTCTCACAATCAAGTTTAGCCAAATTGAGTTAATAATATGTCCTTTTATCCATCATAATTCTAACTGACCAAAGCTGCAGGTTTAGAAACAAAAATCAAACATGAAAAGTTCACAAACGTTAATATTGAGAGTACTTCGAAAGTTCAACCATCAATCCTTGCGACCTCTTATCTTTCATAATTAAAAAATACATATAATTATATTCCATGATTGATTTATGGTCACAAGTCAGAATTTTTATATTTCACTTTTTTTTGGGTCGTAAATTCTTTTCATTTTATTTATGATTTTTGTATTCATCTAGCATTTGATTATTTAGGGGGAAAATAAATGTAAAATATGGGAGGTTGTAGTATGGGCTTGTAAGCTTTTGGGGACGGGTCATTTCGGGTTTATTTCGTTTAAAATAGTAAAAGCTTTTGTTTATTCAAATGAATAAAAAATTTTTGGATAAAAAAAAAGAAACTATGAAAAAAAAGGGGAATTTGTTTAAGAGAAATGAATAGTACTTTCCCCCTCGTATTGGGAATAAATAGCAAAAAAAAAATTGCATATTAACTATTAAGTAATTTTATTTTTTTTAGATTTAGATAATTTTTGAATTTAGAGATTAAATTTATTATTTGTAACGGATTTGGATCAGAGTTTTAGAATATCTATTATTTAGATTTACTTTGGTTTTGACTTGCGTAGTATCGAATATTTGAATTTATCATTTGAATCCACTTTACTTATATGGTTAATGAATTCAAGTATATGAATTTAATATCTTTCGTATTTAATTCCTATTTGATTTTATATATTTTATCTTCAAAAAATGATTTAATGAATTTAGGTATTTAGAGGATTTGGATATACGATAATTATTACTATTTATATTGGATGCAAATTAAAATTGTAAATGGATAATAAATGAATTCAAATATCATGTAATTAAAAAAATTCAAATTCGAATATTTTAAACATTATAGATATATAATCCATTTATGTCGTCATCATCACTCAATTTACACTCCCTTATTAATATAAAATAATCCATATAATAGAGAGGAATTTTCTTTTCCATTACCCCACTTCCTTTTTAACTCAAAACAAAAATAAAATGTTTCATTTAGATATATTAGAATAACTAAAAGGCACAAAAAAAGAGTGGGTACAAGCCAAACTTTATAGTTGAAAAGTAACAATAATTCCCTAATAAAAGCTTGAACTATGTAACAAAAACTACGTTTCTCCCCTGCTTTAGATTAGGTGACATCACCAAAGCCAAAAAGCTGAAGATATGAACTAAAAAGGCAAGCCATATTCGGCTGTCCATCTGGGCCATGCGCAAGATATATAATATGTGAAAACATAGAGACGATTGGACTGGGGGTTTAATGATTGGGCAAGTTCCAGGCTAATCTGAGCTTTGCTAGTGGTCCAGCAAATATGCTACTGGGAAAAACAAATGAAACTTTTGAAGTTTGAAGCAGATGGTGCCATGACCCAAGCTTTTTTGGTACTTTTGGGAGGCAATGCTGGCTTGCTTGCATTCTTTCAATATATTCTATTATTTTTCGGTAGCTTGCTAAGCTGCCCTTCAACTTTTGCTTTCAGATTTGAGTTGATGAAACAAATATTGCAAAGCAATTGCTTCTAAATGGATGTTGTTACTAATTCTTTTAAGGATATTGCAGTTTTTTGGCCCAAACAATGATTAAGAAACAGGAAGATGTATGTATGTATGTATGTATGTATGTATGTATATAGCCTTTCTTTAGCATTACTAATTCGAAAATGAACAGCCAGAATTGTACTAATCATGAAAGCTCTAGTTGCATCAGCCATCCTGAGTTGAAAATTATGTCAACAATCTGCATTTTACTCTGTGAGGGTCCTGGATTTGATGAACTATTTTTACTAACACACCAAATGAAATAATGGGATCTAACAATCTTTTCATTTTTTGAGCAATTAATTACATGTAGTCAAATGAAGATTAAAGACGTTAAATAAAGTCAAATTCAAAATTTAATTTAATTGATTTGTGCAGTTGACTTTAAAAGTTAATGTCCAATAAATTGAATCCCGACGTTGCAGCCCTTTTTATATCCTCACACTACAATTATTTTTTTCATTAAAAAAATGCCAATCAAAGCCTGGAGCTGGAGAAATAATTTGCAAAAAATGTTTACCATTCTAACTAGGCTTTAAATTGCGTTCAGGTCGCATGGATGCTATTGCGAATTTGCAATCGTTATGGTATTGTAATTGTGATTCTTTTTTCATTTTACACATATTACATAATTATAATTATAATAGTAAAATTTTTTAATAACTTTTAAAATAGTTTACAAGACTATAATATTTTATTTATAAAAAAATATTTATAAATTGTAAATTAAATTTATATAACCGATAACTATTCGCACCTCAATTATAATAAGTACAAATAACAAAAAGAAGTGAAATTGCACAATAACGGCTACAACCATCCTATCATACAGCATTTCATGGTCCCTGCTTCCCTGCATGAAAACCAAAAGGCAGGCGTTAAGCCAAAGATGTGGTCAGGGTTTGCGTATGTGCTTGCATTGGAAGTGAGTGATGTCAAATAGTCATGGAAAAGCGTCCAAAGAGATTGTCCGCTGCAAATTTTGTTGTTTTCATTTTTTAGTGGAAACGAGAAAAGCAGAAAAAAGATTTATACGTTATATATATAGCCGATACCGCCTGCAAGGGATGGGGGGCAAGATAGTGGAAATAGTAAAAAAAAAAAAAAAAATTTCAAAAGTGAAAACGAAAATCATTGGTTTCTTTCAAACATTTCAACGGGGAGATTTCCATTTCTGAAGGGAATCTTCTTTGCATGCCACTATATGATACATCATAGGCCCCTAAGTGGCTAACTCTAGGCCAAGTTTTTCAACTTTGGGTCAATGGAAAAAGCATGATCACAGCACTTTCCTTTCTTTCTTTCTTTCTTTCAACGAATTATTCTTTAATAGGTGCAAGTTTAAGTGGTCGAACTACTAGTCCTAATCCTATGCTCTTTTTAAGATTCAGAAGTTCCTCATTTTGGACAAACTTGAGAGAACATAATTCTAAACTACTTGTACACCCTTCTTAAGAACTTACCTTGTTCTGGGCAGGAAATCCATCTAAGCTAGTACTAAGAATTTAAATTGTGATCGTAAATATATTTTTAATCATGTCGCATTTAATATGATTACAGATATAATGGATACGATCGTAAAGAGAGTCAAACCTACAAAGGTTCATCATCTAAATTTCCCAATTTTGGATTGTATATAACAATATTCATAAAACCATAATGAGATGTACCAAGGTAAGAAACAAATCTAGATTCAGGAACTATAAACAAACATTGAAATGCATAGTTTTTATCTAAGGAGATCATAAAACTTACAGGGAAATTAGCATCCAATTTTTTTTTTCATTGCTGCAATTTCCACAAAATTCAATGAAGGGTGTTAATCCAATTGTAAATGTCTGCATGAACAACTGTTTGGAACTAATTAGGCAACCCCTGAAATACAAGATCTCTAAATTTCCCTTTCTTTGGATCAAAAGGAGACTAAAACTCTCTTCTTATACTTCAAGATTTCATCATTCTGTAGCAAGCAAAGAACTCGAACTACTTTTCCATTTGAACCGGCATTCTTCCATACCTTCAAAGGTCTCTCTCGACCCGAATTTTGTTTCAAACAGTGAGCTCCGATGCTGAATTCTTTGATCCAAGAGTCCTTCACATTCATAACCCAAAATCTCCAACTTCCCATAACTCCCATAAACAGATGAAGCAAGACAACCTCCTAGAACAGACGGATGAAAATTGCACCTGTTTAGGCCACCACAGTCGGGTTTAGGGACATCCCGGAATTGTTCATCAGATAAGTCGAACGACATAAGGAGGCGAGCCGGATTATATCTGCGTGGCCTACTCACTGAATGAAGTCTTCCATTAACCAAAGCCTCCGAAGGCCGCCTTGCAAACTGGCACGATGCTTTTCCTGGGCTTCTCCTGACAGACCTTTTTCCCAGAGTGAAAATTTGAATATCTTATTGCGGATAAATGGTTCTTCAGGCACGACTTTAGCTGCTACTACTACTATTATTTTTCCTATAGTAAACTATCTTAACCAACTTGTGTTCCTTTATTTTCAGATGGAATCCGAACCCAAAAACTAGTTTGCTAATCCGGATATTGTCTATATTTTTCCAGCTCTATGTAATCCATGGTAAAAAGATTGTAAACGTAAAGTGCATCGCTGTATAATGAATCAGATAAGTATAATAAACCATTGCAGGATCCTACTACGTCAAATTCTGGCATGGTTGCCTATAAAGGTACATGTAACTTTTTTAACTTCTCTTTATCTTGCTTGTGAGCAGATAAATCTACAAAATGCAGCTGATTTCCGAAGGAAAAATCACAGAGAGGGCGAGACATGGATTGCAGTCAGCTTTCCGGAAAAAATGCAAAGAAGCAAGAAGAGGATCTTGAGTTAAAGCACGCCATCCTCCGCATGCAAACTTGAATTGCACCAAAGATGTGATCCCTTAGCCTTGAAAGTATGTCAACGATGATTTCGCGAGGAAGGTTTTCGATCCCGCTTGTCTGTTGTTAATGATCATCTAGAGCCTTTATTTTCATTCTTTTAGCATGTCTCTCATTGTCGTCTGAATCCCATGGCTAAGTAGAGATTTAGAAACAAATGGATTATGGGATTGGAAATGGTAGATTTAGAAATCAAAGAAGAATTCGTTCAAGATAAAAAATGCTAGATTTGACGAGATAAACTAAGAAAACAAAAAGGAGAGACGAAAACCATAAGGAAATTAATGAAATAGTGTTTGTATAGGAATCATCATTGAATGAACTCCCTTGTACAAAAAGTTCATTTTTTTTTCCTTTGATTTCCGGGCCAAAACACAGTCCAATTGAGCATTTGTGGCTAAAATTTGTTTGCAGAAAAAGCAATTTTTTATGAAAAAGTTCCCCGTCAAAGCAAAGATGATGGCCCTACTCATGGTGATCCTGCCAACATTCAGTCTTGAATATTGAGAGCAAAAAACTTGACAAATTAAACAAAAGAATAATTTATTTAATCGAGATCAATGTCATTCTAACTGTAAAATACTTGAAAACAAAGTAAATATCTTGTTTTACCAAAGATAACTGTCAGGATCGGTCATTGGATAGCATGACCGTGGATGAAATATCCTGCCTCACTAAAGTAAATGTGCTATAATTATTGAAACAAGCATTTAACTTAATTGGTTCTTATATTCATTTTAAAAAAATGATATCAAACAAATTTAAAATTTAATTTTCAATATCTGTGAGCTTTTATTTATTCACGTGACTTTTTTTTTTAAAATAAAAACACCATGATTATTAGTACAAATTATTTGTACTGCTGTGACTGAACATCTTTTACATTGCTTTCAAATTTACCAAAAAGAGAAATTTAAAACTTATGCTAAATTTTAAAAGAACAATTGCAACACTTATACATTCCAATATAAAGAGTTCAATGGTGTTCAGCGAAATTTC
>JBBYHL010445481.1:0-16853 GCA_038381835.1 Adansonia madagascariensis
GAAAAATAGATGTCGATTGCAATGAAAACTTTTTAATAAGAGCCATAAGAACCAAATCCATTTTAACTGTTAGATAACTTTCAAATATTTTTTACTGTAATGTTTGTACTTTATCTAAAATCCCTTGATTGTTTCCTTGGTGTGAGAAAAAAGAGTTAAAAAGGTCAAAGTATAGATAGTTCTGTAGTGCTGCTAAGTTTATCTATTTTAATGCAAGAATTGAAATTTGAGACAAGGAACTTGAAAACTTATCTAAAACAAGTTATTGGAAATAAAGATGAAGAGATCTAGTTTTGCATTGTATATGGAAAGACCTAGAAATTGAAATGAAAAAAACAAAGAAGTGTGGATAGTTCTTTATTGCTTTAATGGCTGTATATAAAAATTTGCATTGTATTAGTTTGTTCTTGGTTAATTGGTTGTAAGTTTAATTTGTTATTGGCTTTTGAATTTAGGGTATTTCAAAGGAAAAACAAAACAACGAAGGAAGAAAAGAGCCATTCTCATAACTAAAGCTAAAGTTGTCATCATTTGTCTTAATCTCATCATAAAACATTATATGTAGTGGTATCATGAAATTATCCCTATTGAAGGTAGAACCCTTACATTATTTTGTTTTTTTGGCTTTTAAAGTTTTTTAAATAAACATGAGATAAAATGTAAATAGGTCGTATTTTTAACTGCCACTTAAAAAATTACAAGTCATCAGTGGATGGTTATATTTAAAAAAAAACACATTGTATTACATGCTATGGTGCAACTTTAACGTATTCCGAAATCGAGTTTTATGTGTAATGGTGATTCACTACTACAGTATTGTTCAATCATTGCAACATTTATTTGTTTAACTGCTACATTTATTATTTTAGTGCAACATTTATTGTTTCAATGCGATGTTTATGTCATAGCTTTATTAGTAATTTACTTAGTGTTTATAATGTTCCAATTGTTGGATTATAAATTTAAAATGTGTGTTTTTCACATTAGTAGCTTTTTACATTAAGTGGCAAATGGATGGCATTTGGGAGAAAAGGGAAACAACTAAGTTTGGATATGAATGATAACCCACCTTTATAGACATATTTAATAAATGTTAATTTATCACGTCAAGTTTAAGCAAAATGGATTTGTTACCTTTTAAAAAGAACATTTACTTGGTAAATTAGTTTTTTATCAAAAAGATCCATTTCAATTAACACCAAGAGATATAGAAGGTTTGAAGTTTAATTCTCTAGAAGATGCAAAGTCATTTTACATGACTTATGCTCATAATATAGGATTCAATGTTTGATTCGGAAGTACAAAGAAAGATCAAAATCATAATGTGGTAGGAAAGAATTTCTTATGTAATAAAGAAGGGGTTTGGAAGGAGAAATTATTGAAGAATAAAAATAAAATCTAGGATCGTAGAACAATGACTTGAACAGATGTAAGGAGATTCATAAGAGTACATAGAAATATGTAGTGTCTACATTTTATAAAGAACACAACCATGAATTGGTGAGGCCTTCACAAAATTCTTTTATCAAATTAAACCGCATTATTTGTATGGGTGCAATGGCAGAAATGATAGCAATGAGATAAGCCAAAATTTGACCATCCTAATTGATGTCAAACTTCACTGACCAAGTTGGAGGACTGTAGAAGGTAGGTTTTGCAAGGAAAGATCTTGCAAATAAGTGTTTGCAAAATCAATGACGGTAATTATAGGTGGTGATTCAAATACTTCATTACTTATTTTCAAGCAAAAGCAACTTTAGATCATGGTTTTTACATGAGATACATTATGGATCATGAGAACCAACTTGAAAATATTTTCTAGGTAAACTCAAATAGCCAGTTAAATTATGCACATTTTAGAGACGTTATTGCATTTGATATAACACACAAGAAGAAAGGGTATGATCTTCTTCTATTGGTGTTTATATAAATTAATAATAACCATTAAATAATTGTTTTCAATTTTGTAATTCTGTAAAATGAAAGGCAAGAGACTTTTGTTTGGGTTTTAATTGAGTTATTATGTTACATGAGTAATAAAAGGCCTATTTCAGTTATTACTGATAGGGATAAGGTAGTGCACAATGCTATAAAAGTTGTTTTCCTCAAAGCTAATCATAAGCTTTGCTTATGGCACATTCAGAGGAATGTTACCTCAAACTTCCATAACATTGAAATTGCACAAGGATTTATAAAATGCTTAGTAGAGCAAAGAAGAAGTTTATTTTGAGTGGAAAAATTAGGTATGTAGATTTAGTATTGAAAGAAATGGGTGGATGAATAAGAAATATAATAAAAGGTTTATATGGGCCTAAGCATTTCTAACAAGCAAGTTCTTTAGAGGTATGAAAACAACTTCTCGTTGTGAAAGATGTAACTTATATTTGAAGAGATATATAAGGAGAAATGGTATTTTTCTTTTATTCTCCATTTAAAAGAAAATGCAGTTTCAAAGGGAGACTTTTACTTGAAGGAAGCTGAACCTGTTCCTTTTAATAACATGCAACCACTAGAAAAACATACTAGACAAGTTTTCACTTGTAATTCATTCAATAGGTTTAGGAAAGAGCTTAGGTGCCAAGATGTTTACATAAGGAAAGGAAAGATAGAATGAGAGGATGAGCACACAAAAGTTTATAATTTGATATGGTATTTGTGCCTTTCAAAGGAGACAAGAGTTAGTTACAATGAATTAAACCAAAGCATCAAGTGTTCTTGTCTTATGTTCGAGTCTGAAGGCATTCCTTGGAGGCATAAAATTTTTGTGTTGAAAAATGAGCATTTGAAATATACACTAGAGTGTTGCATCATGTGTCATCGGACAATTAATGGCAGAGATAATACCATGGCAACTATTAATTCATAATTGGACAAAGATGCAATTGAGAGATTAAGACATTCATCATTAGTGGCAATTTTCAATAGGTTATGCTATTTAGAATCAAAAAGCAAAGAAGGTTTGAGGTCACAAGGATTGCTTTGGCTAACTTGACTATTAAGACAGAGGATACCTCTAATGCGAAGATGAAAAATTTTAAAAAGGGAGAAGATGCATTACAATAGGAACCTTAAAAAAGGTCTAACCTAAAATATTAAGAAAGATGAAGAAAAAAAAAGAAACAATTATACGTATTCACAACGTAGGTTGTTCGGACATAATAATCGTAACTGTAATGTCATCGACCCTGTAAAAAGTAATTACGGAATAATCTTCAAGGACAGTGATAGTGAGTACAATTCATCAAATGATGAAATTTGCTAGAATGGACGTTTTTGGGAAGATATTAATTCTAATAAGGTGCTAGCCTTTTGATAAAATATTTATATGATAACAAGGAACTTTATATCCATTTTAACTTGATCACATCTACAGGAAGAACTAAATGGAGCATTATCATTTGGTGTAAATGAATCAAATTCCCATGGTAAAACAACTGAAACTGCAAATGCATATATAGTAGTGTTAACTTTATGCTCGTATGTTATATTATTAGAGGAAAGTCAAAAGTATAATAAAATTATCATTGCACTCTTATTTTACTGTTATAGGGTATGGGTATTACACACAAAACAAGCAACACTTAGCCTTTTCCTTCCCCCTAGATTTGGAAATATCATTTAATTTTTTTATAATTCAAAGCAAGAAGCAATTATAAATAGAATATGCTATGGCAAAGCTGGAAAAATATATTTGTTTCCTTCCTAGTTAGAGTTTGAGTTGTACAATTGATTAAAGTTAAAAAACTAAATCACTATAAGAATTACAAGGAACATAATCTTAAATTTCAACACCTACTTCTTTAATGAAGCAGATTCTATAGATGACATTGTCAATTGCATATAAACATTCTTTAATTCTTTTTGTAATTTTTTTTCTTCAGTTAGTTTTGCAATAACCAAATCAATAGCAATTTGGTTGAAGGCATTAAATTCTCTTTTCAAGTTCATTAATTGTTGAAACGGATATCTTTCTTTGCTCATCAATATTAAATATTATCTCCTTTGAATAAGTTGTGTGTTTAGGATCATGCCATGCACAAAATGAACACTTATTTTCCTTTAAACCATTAGGAATAGACATAAACAACCTTTCAAATATGTTAAATGTACATGATAAGTCAATCAAAATGAAAATGGAGAAGTTATTAACCTAGTATTGAAGGCAACTGAAAAATCTCTTACCCAAATTTAGGGTAGTCTATGCAACCCACCTTGGTGTTTATAAGTTACAATAACAATAAACTGGGTCTCCTTCATAATGTGATTCAATATTTGGTGGAGCTAAAATCAATTGGTAGGAGGAGGAATAATTTGAGGAAGTAGCCATGATAAAGAATAAATAACGTAGCAAAATATGACTGCCTAATCCTTTAAGTTGTGTCGTGTTAGGAAAAAATGCTTAGTGTTCTCTGTTTACGTGTGAACTTTTAACACTTTTATTTTTATTCAAATTTAGTACTGTATGCCATAGCTGAGTGTTCAAGTTTTAAGGTGGGAAAAGTTATATTCTTAATGGAGGCAGATGAATAAAATTCAAACAATATTTAAATTTGACTTCAGGTTTTTGAAACTTCATGCTATATCCATAATTTGAATTCAAGATTAAAATGGTGGTCTTGCCCTTACAAATACAAAGTTGTGGCATTGTGTGAAAACCCTTAGTTTAGAGCATGCTCTTTAAACACAATAGCATGGCAGATGTCACAAAAGTCATAGCAGTAGCGATGTTCCTATATTGGTATTACAAAATGAAAGTCGTGGTATTGAGTCAACGTACCTCGCATTTAACTATTTCTCTTTAAACAACTTGGCAGATATCATAAGAGCTGTAATATTATCTCTTTAAAGTAATACATGTTTTGGTTTAGGCTTAGGGTTTAGGGTGTTATGTGCCATTAAATGCCACATTGTTTATGTGTGAAGATGGGGCGTTTATTAATTTGTTGCAGAGGATATTTACCAGAAAATCAATTTTCATCAATTTGAAGTGCTGTTTGATTAAACAACGCCTTTTCAACCATATAAGTAGCAAGTTAGAAAACATTAAACATAAAATTTCAATTGAACTATTCCATTTAATAAGAAAACAACCACTAATCTTCAATTTCATTATGCTTTTTTAAATATGGATTGGCCTTATAGATATTCTGTCACAGTTTTACTAAGTAAGAGGCCCTGTATAAATCTTTCAAATATTCATTTTCACCTAATGTCGAGTTTGATTTAAATTTGAAGAAGTATGCAGCAGATGATATCCATATTCCCCAAGGGTTGTAACTGACCTTTGTATATGAATCATCAATGATCAACGTGTTATATATATTGAAAGTAGGGAAGTTCTCCTATATTACAGTATTTTGTACAGACCAATGTTCAAGGCATTGAATGTCACCATTAAAGGCATCACTGAAGTCATTCGAACAAGCTTAAATCAATTTCCCATCATTTCTAGTAAAGATGAGGTGTTTGTAGAGTCAAAGGTGCATAAATTTCACCTTTCTTTATGTTTATGTATCAATATAAGGCCTTCATGTCATCAAAATTTAAAGGTTGACAAGTTGTATCGATACAAATTAGGCTTATATCTATATATTTACTTAATGTATCAATGCATTGGTCAAATATATCGATATAAGGCTTGACAATAGCTAAAATTTGACTTTTGGACAAAATGTATCAATACATAAGTGATTGTATTGATACATTCTGGAAATGTATTGATACAATCTTTGTTGTACCGATACATTATGGGTTTTTTGCCTAAATGTATTGATACTACATAAAATTAATCGCCTTTTCCCTATTATCTAAAAATTCGATTTAGTCATGATTTTTGCACCACAAGTCATCTAAATTCATACCAAGCCTCAGCATTGAACTTGTGATTGGATCAAATGAATTTTTAAGGCCCAAAATGGCTTGGAAATAGGACATTCTCATAAAAAATAGCTGTGTTGGGGGTAGTATTGGGTTTTCTCCATCTGCGAGGTGCATATAATGGATTGCTCCACCATCGTGGTTGCTAGAACTATTGAAAATGAAGATAGCTGAGCATGGTACCTGGAGTAACTTAATGGTACAAGTGCAAAACTCAAGAAATAACCTTGGTTTGGCTCCAATAACATTGGCTGAGCACATGATTATAAAGAAATAAACTTTGGCTTAGCAAAGGGATATAAACATTCATTCACATACCACATTTTCTCTAAAAACATCCCTTCATTTTCGTAGCTCTTCCAACAGCCCTCTAAAACCTCTCAAAAACCTTCATTTGCCATTCTGTTTCACTACCAAGCTTTTCCCTATTCATTGTGCTACCTCAAAGCTCATTTTTGCTACTCCTTCCTACACCTCTATAGTAAGAAAGGGAGGAAAAATAAGCAAGAAACTAGAAACATAGAAAAGCCATAAGAGCTAAAAAATTATAGCTTTGAGGAGAAAAGAAAATAGGAGTTTTATAAGCTTTGTTGGTATATTTTCTTCACCTTTCTCCTTATTTCTCTACATGCAAAAATGTTTCATGTTATTCTAGCTAACCAACACTTATGAAACTATGTCTTCCATGGGAAAGCATGTGTCTTAAGCTTGTTTTGATGATATTTTGAGTTATTAATGCGTTAATGTTGCTTGAATGCTTAACAATCGTATTTTTCTTTGTTCATCTTCAAAAGTCACTGTTTCATTGATTCTTAGCATTCTTTACCATCTTTCTTGTATAACTTTTGATGATGTATTATTATTTCAAGATGCCTTGGTTTTATTTTAAGCTTGATGATATTTTGTGTTGGCTTGATGTCATGAAAATCATGTCTTTGATGCTGTAAAAAATTATCCATCATTTTTTTCATGCCATAAAAGTATTTCCTCACATGTTCATACTGTCTTTCATGTCATCATAAACATCCTCTTAAATATTAATGCACATTTCCTATCTTTCTTGCTTTTTGGCATGTTTTATGTGATAAAAATGTTTTTTTGATTATGCTTTAGAATATGTTTGTCATTTGATGCCATGTTTTTATGCTCTACATGATTAAAAATGCTATTGTGATGCTTTTCTTTGGTGTTTGTTTGCTAAAAAAACTGATTTTCAAAAACCCCAAGTTAAATCTATGTTACCTCTAATAAATGGAGAATAATATGGATTTAATGCTTTCACCAAATTGGTCTTCTAATCTTGGGGATAAATCAAGCTTTCCATAGCTAGATTCATAGTTGAATAAGGTTAAAAACACTGGTTTCTAAAATAAAATAGCCTTTTACATGTTTTAAAAAGTTTATGCCTTGATCTTAAGTCAATGGGCTATTTCATCATCCCAAACTACTTTAAGATTGTGTAAATGAGCTCATGAAGCCCATGTCATCCATCCTTTCTTGCCTCGAACATCTAGATGTCCGCAGCTTAAGTTTAGTCCCAAAAACCCTAAAAAATTGAAACTCTCATTTTTGCCCTAGCAACACTGTAATCTTGACTTGAAAAATCATTTCGAGATCTAAAACATTTTTCTAGAATTTTTTATATGTTTTCGTAAAAGGGTATTGAATTAGCTTTCCAATTGTATCTTGTTTGCCCTTAGATCATTCCATATAAAGGAGTTATGATTTTTTGAATCTTTACTGTCTAGAACCTATTAACTCAGCAACCTGCATTTTGTTTAGGCATTTTGGCCCATCAGACTTATTTTTTTTGAAATTTTAAAATATTTTTCCTAGAAATTTCATGAAATTCTCTTTCCATAAAGGTATCGTTTATGATTTGACGATTCCATATGAGTTAGGAATATTTTTCAAAGTTCGCTAAAAATATTCCACCAAAGGACCAATGGAGTGCTTAAAATATTTAAAATAATCAAGTGGATGATTTCATTTTAAAGATGACCATTTTGACCTAAAAATGCTAGATTTCCCTAATGGTCCCTAAACTTTTTTAAAATTACAAATTGGTCCCTACATGATTAAAGCATAAAATCAAGCATCAAATAAATCAAAATAATCACAAAAAATCACATAGAAAATTACAAGTAAGATTCGATCACCTTTTTTTACCTCTAGAATAAATTTTTCAATATTTACACAAAAGTCCATAAACTTATTAAAATTATAAAAAAAACCCTAAAAATAAAAAAAGTATTTTAACTTGATAAATGTATAAAATACACTCCTAAGGGTGTAGGTGTGCTTCGGCCAAGCATATAGGTGTAAACAATTTTTTTTACCTTTTTACAAAATAGCCCCTAAACTTTTTATACTTACAAAATGCCTACAAAAATAAAAAAATTATCACATATACATGCATGAATTTCGGCCAACACCTTTATAATCTACTAATCAATTTTTTTAAACTCAAAAATCACATATTCATATTTTATCTAACACAAATTAACACCATTATATGATAAAATTACAAAAATAAATATATAAACAAATGATTTCACCATAATAGCAAGAAAACACTAAAAGAAATAAAAGACATATGAACATATATATGACAAATATAACACTAAAACCAACATCATATCAACATAAACAAGATTCATGAAGAAAGATAATTTACTAACAAGAAAAAAAATAAAATCAAGGAAATTAGTTTATGTCTATTATGCTTAGTCTTTCAAGATGGATAAAAAATCCATGAACTTAAACATATTTTTGGCTCACCAAAGAAAAGAAAAATGCATGAAACCAACAAGACCTTAAAGATTGTAGTAGAGATTATACCTTAACAAAGCTTTGAATTTTTTTCCAAGTGTTTTTTTTTAAGTTTTTTTTTTTTGGGTCCAAAACTAAGCAAGCTTGAAGAAAACATCCTCCCCTATTTATAAGGGAGGATGATTTAGCCAAGAAGGATGAAAATTCTCCTTGGCCGAATTTCCATATTTTTTTCATGCTTTTTCTTTTTATTTATTTGATATTTTGTTAACTTATTAAGATGGAAAATGATGATTGTTATGTCATAAGCCCACGCCCTTATCATCTTTTCTTACAAGCTAGCATCCTATTTCCATGATTATGCTAGTTTAGGTGGCATAATGATCATTTGGTAGTTTTGGCCAAATTGATGGAATTGGTTAGCAAAAAACTAAATTACTTAGAAAAGAATTTAATTCCAACCAAATTGAATTTCATGTAACTAAATTAGCAAATTATAAAATTAATTTTGTAAAAACAAGTTTAAGCTATAAATTTACAAGCAAAAATAATCTTAGAAGCAAAGAAACAAATGCACTCAAGGTATATGAAAAGCCTAAGTGGAAATTCCATGAAAAAAATGGTAACAAATTAAAATTCATGTACTCAACAAAATTTCATGTAATAAATCCAATTAAGAATTTAATCATATGAAAATTCTAGTCAAAATTCCATAAAGAAAATTTGAATCAAAATAATAGATATTAAATTAAAAGGAAAAAGGTTAGAAGACTTTGTTGGAAAATTAGATATTAAAATAGGCTTGGTAGCTTTTAGAGAATGAAATGGGCTGGGTAGAAAATCAAGATAATGAGCTTAGTAAGGTCGTTGGGCTTCTTGAGAAATTATTGGGCTTATTGGGCCTATTTATAAATTTTAAAAGTTTTAAACCTATTAAGGAGATTGTGCCCAAAATAAAATTAATAAATTTTTTATAAAAATTTCAAGTACTGAATTATACAATAAAAATTTTTGAGAAGTCTTATGTGCAAGAAAAAAAAACTAAAATCTAAATCTTGTAAAATTTTACGAGAAAACCTTCGTGGAAGAAATTTATTATTTGGAAAAATGCAAAACTCATAAAATAAATGAAATTTCTCTTAAAACTGATTTAATATAAGTTTAATGAAAATATTTAATAAATTTTAAAAATCTTAAAGTCGAAAAATTACTCCCGAAAAAATTTACGGAGTAAAAAACTCCCTATCTTAAAAATGGGAAAATTTAATAAAAAATGCAAAACTCATAAAATAAAATGAATTTTGAAAAAATAATTTGATGCTAGTTAACTATTTAAAGAATTCTAAAGTTCAAAAATCGAGAAAATTCTATCAAAAATTTTACAGATAAAGAAAGCTCGTATTTTGAAATCGAAAAAATTTTAAAGAATACATTGAAAATTATATAAAATGGATTACATACAACATATTATCTAAATATTAATTATCAAAAATAAAAAAGTTAAAATTTTGAAATCCGAAATAAATTTAACTGGAACAATTTCATGAGCATAATATTTACGATACTATAAAAATTTAAAATTAATTAACAAAATTGACAATTTGACACCTTGCAGTAAAAAATACCAATACTTATTTTTTTTTGAATATTTTTAAATTTTTTGCATAAGTGTTGGTAAAAATATCCGACAGTTAATTTTTTAAGCTTTACGAAAAATCTCAAAGAATTCATAAAAATGGAAACTTTGACCGTGATATCATCTGCAAGAATGATTTTCTAAAATTGACAACAAAAATTTTCTTTTGAATATTCGTCATTTTATCCAAGATCAATCTTTAAATGGCACTTTTTTTCTCACGTGCCAATACGACCATATATCTGTAATAGAATAAGTTACAAAAATGTGTAAACTACCCTAAAGAGGTTGAATTCTATTAGGGTAACAACTATATTTCTAGTTTCAAATAATTGAGGTTACTGGAAAAAGAACCTAGACGAACTTAGGTGTCTATATGAGAAGACTCTCTTGATTGCCCCATGATGTGATAATTACCTTAGGTTTAGGTAGGCATTGCCTTTTCTCTTCAGGCTTGGGTGAAAATGAGGTTCCATAGGGTAGGTTAGAGTAATCTACGTGTATCAGGTTATGATTCGACATTTTGGTCATGGTACAATGAATAAGCTAGGTTAGTGCTGGTCTAGGTCTATGATGGTCTAGATCTGGTTAGGTGTGGGTAAAAAAGATTTTGGTCACTTAAGCTACTTTTTCAGGTTTTCAACTTAAGTTGGTTTATTTCCTTGGATGCCTTTATTGGATTTTCATCCGAGGTTTTTTTTTTTAAAATTTTTTGGATGATTTTAAGATGCCCTTTTAGGTTTTCGCCCTAAAATCCTATTCAGGCATAGTATTTTTTTTATGGAATCAAAGTTGACAACATTAGACAAGTTGTCACATCTATCTCAGTTAAGATTAGGGTTTTTCTAGAAAATACGCATTTCATCATGTACAACCCTTCTCAGTTTAGGGTCTATTTCCCTGAGCGTTTTTGTACATTGGTAGGATTTGTTTAAGAACTAGGTCACCTTTTCGAAATTGGCAAGGACAGACCTTCTTGTTATGGGCTTCATCATATGCTTTTGGTATATTTACCTATGTTAGATAGCTTTCACCTTTTTTTCATCAATGAGATTGAGCTACTCGTATTGGTCCCTACTCTATTCGACTTTTTTAAGTTGTGATTCCATCAAGACTCTAAATAAGGGGATCTCGACCTCGATAGGTAAAATAACTTGTATGTCGTTGACTAAGAAGAATAGGGTAGCACTTATGGAAGTATGAATATCTATGTGATAAGTGTGTAGTGCAAAAGGCAGCTTCTCGTGCTAGTCTTTGTATATTTCAGTCGTTTTTTCAACTATCTTTTTGATATTCTTGTTAATAGCTTCGATTGCCTTATTCAATTTTGGGTAGTATGGGATCCAGTTATGATGCTACAATTTGAACTGAGAGCAAACTGCTTACATCATCATGTTTTTTAGATTGCTACATTATTTGTAATAATCTATTCCAGAAGCCCATATTTATAAATGATGTTTCGTTTTACAAATTTGTATACCAAAAATTTAGTGACGTTGATATATGAAGCTACTTCTATCCACTTAGTAAAATAAACAATGGTAACTAAGATGAAATAGTGCTTGTTAGAGGCCTTAGAAATGATAGGTCTAATCATGTTATGCCCCTATATAGGGAAAGGACATAGAGCTATAATGACATGCAAAAATGATTGCAAGATAAGAATTTTGTCCATGTAGATTCAACACTTATCAATGGTTAACCAATAATAGCCCAATCACATGACTTGCTTTGTCATTAGTATGTGTACCACAGACTCCCTCATGAACTTCTTCTAAGATTCTTTTAGCTTTGGAAGCATTCGCACATCAAAGTAATACTTGATCTAGCATTTCTTGTATAAGATCCCACTGTCTAGAATAAAACTCACAACTATTTTTTGGATGGTTTTCTTTTATTTCTGGTAGCATGCTTGAATACTGTTGATTTCTAACATACTAGAGAATATCATAGTACCATGATAGTTTATCTTTTTCTTTTTCTATGTTATGGAAGTGGGATGGAGCTTTATGTATACTCATTTGAATAGATGTGACCTCTGACTCTCGGTTTAGTTTAAACATGGAGGCCAAAGCTACAAGAGCATCAACCATTTGGTTCTCCTTCTGAGGCAAATGTTAGAAGTTGATTTCGTTAAAGTCTTATCATAATTCAGATCTTGTCTTAATTTAGACTCTCCTTAGAGCTAATAGATCATTAAGCTAAGGGATCCCCAAATATTTATAGAGCTTTGATACCCCTTTTAATGGCAGTTTTAAGTCCTATAATGCAGGCTTCATATTGGCTATGTTGCTGGTACAGTCAAAGCTTAATCTAGTGGTGAAAAGGTAGTAACTTCCATCGGGTGAGATTAGAATTGCCCTAATTCCATGCCTCAATACATTTGAAGCACCATCAAAATACATCTTCTAAAATAGGTGACAATTGAGAGTATCTTTTGCTTTGGATATGTGCATTATATCTTCATCTAGAAACTAAAAATCCAAAGTCGATAATCATCTGACACTTAGCTTGTCAATAAGTTGGTTACTGCATCACCCTTGATGATTTTCTAGTTCACATAGTTGATTTTGTATTCGAAGAGTAAGATTTGCCACATGACTAATCTTTCTGACAAGGTAGAGGCTTACATAAGTATTTGATGGGGTCAAGTTTGGTGATTAGCCATGTGGTATGGTATTGTATGTATCGCCTTAACCTCCGGGCTATCCAAGCTCAAGCACAACATAGCTTCTATAGTGCTAAGTAATTGTTTCCACACTTCGTGAACTTCTTGCTCAACTAATAGATAGCCTTATTACCCAACTTGGCCCATGTGCATGGATTAATGCACATACATCAAGGTGACATGGTGAATGTTCATGAATACAAGTGTGCTAGAATGCAAATGCATGTAAACACAAATGCCTATGACAAGGGTACCCCCGAGTGCTAGTGGACATGAACAAAAATGAACATGAATATGAATGCTTGAATGCATAGGCAATGACGTACATGAGTGCAATGAAAATGTATGTAAGTGCAAATGATCATAAACGAAGGCGAGTGTGAGTGTGAAAGTAGATAAGATTTCATATATAGGTAAGTGAAAATGCATGTGAGAGCACGGTACATGAGTAAGAATGCTTAGTATGAAGGAGGATACACATGTTTTTCAACGCATGAATGCAGATGCATCGAGTCTGAATGATTGTAAATATGGATGCACCTAAATGCAAAATGCTTTTGAATAAGGGTGCACATAAGTGCGATTATAGGTGGGTGAGAATGCATGAGAGTGTTAGTGTTCGTGTATTCACATGAGTGCTGATACCTGTGAGTCCAAACACCAAGACTAGCCATTATTATACTAAGCTTGAAGTGAAGTAAGTGTTGATAAGTGATGCTCAAATGCCTATGCAAACGATGCATAATTTAATGAAGGATGACATGTATTGCTTACTGAGGGTGTAGAGGTTGAGACTGTAGTTGGCTCTTTTAGAATTTTGCTTAACCTTTCTTGATGGTTCCTCTCTCTGATTAAGAAGCATTGTAATCCTAGTTTGCCCCATGATTAGGAAAGCTATTATCTTTTTTGCTTAAAATGTCTATTTGATGAAAACCCTCTACCATGATATTTAAGTTTCTTGAAGACTATTGATCTATGGTTAAAAGATTTTTCGAATGGTAACTAAGCTTTTTTAAGAAAGTTTCAAGATAGGTGAAATGAATTCCTTGTTTTTCTAGGCTCATAAATGGACCAGTCCTTATGAATTCCTTAAAAACCAAACAAATTTCATATTTTTTTAAGCATTTCACCTTTGATACTTTGATCAACACCAGGATTGGCCATGATGGGTTTAAAATTATGAGGTTGATCTGGAAAGGTGAGGAATGTAATTCTAAGAGTTGATCCCTCTAAAGATCACACTGTAGAAATATCCATGGATTTTATTGGAATGATGGTTTCTTTGTCAAGATCTTGGTAATCCTATGAGTGGCATTGAAAATTCACTATTTTGCTCTAGACTACCCATTTGGGTTTTCAACCTAAAGCTTCAATCTTTTCATTTTTTATTTCTTTTTTGTTTGATTGCATCATCATGATTATTAAGAAGGCTTAAAATTTATCAAAAGAATAATCTCCTCGGGTTCATCAGTTTACATGGCCATGTTTGATCAAAATAAATTTTTTAAAGACCGTAATGTAGGTTAAGGTTCACGGTTTTGAAGGAAATGGTATAAAGGCCTAAAATATGGCATTTAAAGGTGATCGGATCAAGGATCGTTTCTTTTCGTGAAGGCATCAATGTCTTTTTTTCCTAATCCTCTACTCTTTTTTTCTTTTTTGTTTTTTTTTTCATTATTTTTTTCTTTTTTATTTTCCTTCATTTTTATTTCTTTTTCTTTCATTTTTCCATTATTGGAGGGAATCTTAGACTTTGGAAACTCTATACATTTCCTATTGCCCCTTGATGTTGAGTATTCTCAGAATTATAGAGTGGGATATTTATCTCCATACTTCTCAAACAAGTTTTCCCTACCCCCCAATGTGGGAGGTGATCCTTGATTAGGATTTCAAAAGAATGAATTCACTAGGCTCAAAAGGGTAGCAAAAAGGGAAGTTCTTTTAATTTGAGACAGGATGATGAAAGATGGCTATTTTCATCTTAAACATAACTAACAATTGGTATAAGAGCTTGTGTCTAATTCTTATAGGCTTAACATACTTAAGCAAAGATTTGCAAAAGACCAAGCAATTAACTAGTGGTGATATCTTCGCTATGGGCTAAGAGAGATATTTAATCATAAGGCCTCCTTCCTTCAATGGTGAAGATTACGTGTATTGGAAGACAAAAATGAGGCTATTTGTCCAAGCCAATGATTATCAAGTTTGGAAGATAATTGTGAAAGGCCCATTCCTCCCAAAAAAGATGATAGAAAATCTTAAAGTCCCCAAAAAAGAATGGGAATGGGATGAGAAAGATACCAAGATGGCTTAACTTAATGCCAAGGCCATACATACACTTTTTTGTGAATTAAGCCCCAATGAGTATAATAAGGTGTCTATGTGTGATAATGCTAAAGAGATATAGGACAAGTTAACTATCACACATGAGAGGACCAATCAAGTTAAGTAGTCCAAGAAAAGCATGCTCACCTTTGATTATGAGATGTTTAAGATGAAACCAAAAGAGAGCATCAAATAGATGCCTAATTAATTCATGGACATTGTAAATGGCTTGAAGGGTCTTGGAAGGTGTATCTCAATAAGGAGATAGATAGTCGAGAAAATGTTAAATAGGCTTATTAATTCATAGGAAGCTAAGGTGATCGCAATTGAGGAATCAAAAGACCTCAGTCTCCTTGCCTTAGATAAGCTCATCGGATCATTTCTTATATGTGAAATAAAGTTCAATCATGGAAAGGAGTAACTAAGAAAAGTTTGAGTTGCATTAAAGGCTTCCATGAGTGATACAGAAGAGGATGATGATAAGGATGGTGAAGATATTGAAATCATAATCTTTGCCAAGAAATTCAAGAAATTCATAAAAATAAATAAAGACTTCATCTCAATCAAAAAGTGTTAACAAGGTGGTTTGCTACAATTGCATCAAACTAGACCATGTCAAATCCGATTACCTTTGGTAGAAGAAGAAGAAAAAGAAAAAGAAAGCATTTATAATAACTTAGAGTGATGCTAACTCTTTTTACAATGATGACTCCAAGTAAAGGTGGCAAAATGAGCCCGAACCCAAAAACCTCCCTGAAAAAACACGAGCTTGAACCTGAACTGAACCCAATTTGATCAAAAAGTCAATGGCTCGAAATAAAAAAAACTCAAACCCGAATAGCCCGAATCGAAATAGCCCGAACCCGAAATGACCCGAACCCAAAAGAAGTCGAACTTGAAATGACCCAAACCCGAAATGACCCGAATCCGAGCCCGACCTGAACCCGAACCTAAATTTACTACTAAAAATAAATATGAAAAAATTATAATTGAATATTTTTTTATAAATAAAAACTTTAATAATGAATTTTATTTTAATATTCTTTTAATAATTTAATTAAATATTAAAAACGTAATTTATATTTTAAATATGATTAAACTTGCTCACGGGTTGGGCTAGACTGTGGTCTAAATTTTTTTAAAATCTCAATCCAAGGCCTTTATTTAACGTGCCCAGACCTGTCTATTTGAGCCAGAATTACTACTTATCACATTAAAGAATAATTTTTATTAATATTATATATATTCTAATTAAATTTAAATAAAATATATTAATTTAAAATCACTATTTTGAGTCTGGTCAGGCTAGTCTAATATAAAAATATGAGAAACTGGGTCAGACCAATTGGACTAAGTAGGTAGCCTGACCCTTGAATAGGTCTATATGTAATAAAATATTAATTTATCAAAAAGTAAATTATATCATGAGCTTTAAAAAACATTATAAATAAAGTATATCATCAATTTATCATATTTTCTTTAATTATATTAGTTAAATTCATTAAATATTGAGAGTTTGTGTATGTTAGTAGTAAAATTTTAAATTCTTCTTTGAATATTATTATTATTATTATT
>JBBYHL010445512.1:0-16848 GCA_038381835.1 Adansonia madagascariensis
CCCCCTCCACCATCTCCTTCACCTCCTTCTCCTTATATTTACAAGTCTCCTCCCCCACCGTCTCCATCACCACCTCCCCCTTACATCTATAAGTCTCCTCTTCCACCATCTCTGTCACCTCCACCACCATATGTTTATAAATCCCCTCCTCCACCACCACATGTTTATAAGTCCCTACCTCAACCTTCTCCTTCACCTCCTCCTCCATATGCCTACAAATCTCCACCGCCTCCATCGCCATCAACCCCTCCTCCTTATAACTACAAACCACCACCACTTCCATCTCTATCACCTCCTCCACCCAATGTTTACAAGTATCCACCACCTCTACCTTATGTATACAAGTCTCCTCCACCACCTTCTCCTTCATCTCCTCCACCTTATGTATACAAGTCCCCGCCCCCACCATCTCTTTCACCTCGACCTCCCTATGTCTATAAGTCACCCCCACCTCCTTATGTCTATAAGTCCCCACCTCCGCCATCTCCTTCACCTCCACCTCCATATATCTATGAATCTCCACCACCATCACCACAAACCTCATCACCTCTACCACCATATGTGTAAAAGTCCCCACCTCCACCTCCACCATCTCCATCACCACCTTCACCCTATGTCTACAAGTCCCCACCTCTTCCATCCCCTTCACCCCCTCCTCCTTATATCTACAAGTCTCCACCTCCACCATCTGCATCACCACCTCCTCCCTATGTCTACAAATCCCCACCTCCACAATATTTTTCACCTCCTCCTCCTTATCTTTATAAATCCCCACCGTCTCCATCTACATCACCTCCACCACCATATGTCTACAAATCTCCTCCCCCACCATCTTCATCACCACCTTCACCCTATGTATACAAGTCTGCTTTTCCACCATCTCCTTCAACTCCTCCTCCTCCAGATGTTTACGGATCCCAACATCCTCCATCTCCCTCACCTCCACCTCCTTACGTTTACAAATCTCCTCCACCACCCGCTTCAACACTTCCTCCAACTTATATTTACAAGTCTCCTCCCTCACGTTCACCATCTCCTCCGCCTCTGTATTACTAAAAGTCTCCACCACTTCTCCAAATCACCAACTTCACCCTACTAAGCGAAATAATTTTACTTAGTTGAAGGAAGCCAAATTGTAGTATCTGGAAGCTTGTTTTCTCTTTGCTTTGAAGTTTCTTGCTCCTTCCGTTTATTTGATTGTTGAAAGAAAAAAAAATGAAAATGAAAATGGATTGTTGTTGCAGGAAATCATTGGGTGATTTCTCAAGTGTTTTGGACTAATATATATCCCTCCAATTGATATGAAGAGTTTTTTTTTTGGTAGTCGGTGGAGGTTTTACTTTGTAATTGGTACTTAATTCTCAATATATTCTCCAAATTTCATTTCTTTTGTCATGACTTGAGTTTGATTACCCATGTAACATTGTTGGCTTTAACTCATATTTTGTGCTTCATTCAAACGTCATCCCACCGATCAGCAATAGCCAGTGGTCGCAGTGTTTGACATATTATAGTTGAGAATTATTCCTAAACTCAAGCAACTCAAGCTACAAGACGAATTTAAACAAATGTGAGCAAAATATGAAAAGTGCTTCGTTGGGGTAGCCAGAAAATTCCATGTTTCTCATAGCCTTTTTAATTTGATACCATGATTTGGCATTATTATCATAGCTTAAGATAACAAAATTTTTAACTTGAATGTTTCTTGTCATTGAAAGAGTGATGAGACTCGTACAAGGTAAGAAGGTAATGCATATAGGTTAACTTAAATTCTAGTAATGGCCAACTAAAAAGAGAACAATAGCATATACATTTTCTTAAGAACACTTTCTTAAGTTTTACAATAAATTAAAAAAAAAAAACCCATCATATGATTTTAGATTTTAAAAATACCTTTTAATTTTTATCATTTGTTTTAAATATGTGAATCATTTTACATAAAAAATTAAGAAGCAAAGTGAAAAACTACACAAGCTTTTAATAAAGGAACAAAGAAAGATAAATTCAGGAATCAAATAAGGATATGATGTCAGTACATGCAAAGGGAAGAATTGGAACAGTGACCTCCTGATACTTCCTACTACTATAAATCATGCGATTGAAAGCAACGCTAAGATGATCACTTGGTCCGGAGCAACGTCCAGTTTAATACGGATGCAAACAACCTGTTATCTTCAGGGTCATTTAATTTAAACTAGAATGGTTATCATTCAATTATATTAAATAGTAATTATTTATTTAAATATTTTTTTAAAAAATTTTAATATGTATTTATATATTAAAATATTATATTTTATTTTTAATATAAAAATTAAATATTTTAAGTTATATCTTTTTTTACAAATAAAAAATTTATTATTGAATCAAATTTAAATAAAAATATAAAATTATAAAATAACTTTTCTTAAAATCAACAAATATATTCATATGAGGGAAACTTATCTCGATTTGTTTACCAATCAGATTTCTTTTTTTTTTTTTTTCCAGTTGTGGGTGTTCAAACCAATTAATTACTTATGCTAATATTTCCTTTTTATTAGCAAAACAAAAAAATAATAACAAAAATTTTAACATATTTTCTATACTTATTGATAATTATTTATTATAATAATAATAGATAATAAATATACTTTAGTTTATTGGTTCATTTCGTACTTCTTTCAAAACATTTTTCCCTGTTTCATTACAAGTTTTGCAAGAAAAAAATATTTTATTTCATCAGTAATAATTATTTATGATAATGATAATAAATAATAAATATTTTTGGTTTATTAATAAATTTGATAATTCTTTCAAAAGTTTTTGCTCACAATACTATTGGAATTAGCATCCAATTCAAAAAAATAATATCAATTGAACTTCGAATTTGGTAAATATCCGAATTTTCTAAATCATTTTTAAAAAAATAAAATTGAATAATAACTAAATATGTAAATGAATATAAAATAGAGTTAGAATATCCAAATCCATTATTTATATAAATATAATGGATTTGCATAAGAAATTTTGATATCCGACACTATTAGAAACTAAAGTTAAAATAGATTTGATAATGTATTCAGATCCATTCCGAATCTACTATAAATACTAAATACAATATTCAAATATATAATATCCGAATTTGCTAAAACCAATTCGGATAATGTCAAATATAAAATTTTTTTACTCTTCATTGTCATCTCTAATTATAAAAATTAAATATTTCTTTGCTTCTTTATTATTAATTATTTTTATAATCATTATAAATTATAAATATTTTTTATAAGTGAGTTAAAATTTTTGTGATTTCACCAAAAAACTGAAGAAAAAAAAAGGGAAGATGTTCATATTTTAACCTCACATGGGATTCTTTTAATACATAAGTTTAATTATAAATTTTAATAATAATTAGGATTGAATTATTTGATTATCAATCTGACTATCATTTTAAACTTTTTTTTGTCTATTTTTGTTTGGGCTTATTGTTAGTTGAATATGAGGGTAGGCTCGTTATATGGAACTCTCTTACCAGGGTCCATTTGTCCTTTTGAGTCGCCGTCGCGTCCTTTACTTCCTTCAAGTTGCCTTTTGCGCGCTTTCTCTAGAGGGGAATCAGCTATCTTCTTGTTCCCCTCAGTCGGTGCCCAGGAGATCCACACCTCACAGCACAAGCACATTGCACCCAATTGCATACTCTCTAGGGCTCCTTATATGCTGATCTCGATTGCTACTTTTGCCTATGATTTCTCCTCGTCTGGCACAATAGCTGACAGCCTTGTATGCATCAGGCACTTTTTGACCAAATGTAGGCCATCACTCAAGACGCAACTCAAAAGGCTTCTGCTTTTTACTCTTATCCTTGGTGGGTCCCTTTATCTTGACCTTGCAATCTCAAGGGTTCCCATCAACATCCTCGGGTGAGAAGCTACCAGCATCGTCTCCCCCTCTAATTCTCTACGCATAAGAGAGACGGTGCACTCAAAATTGATCAGCGATTTAGCCACCGTAATACCCCGACTCAAGTCTTGCACTCCTCATCACTACAGCTTAGTCTTTACCCTTAATTGCAAGTTTGCAATCCATCCCTGAAAGATAATAAAGTCTCCTCACTCATGTCGGAAATCATAAGCAACAACTCTACGAACTCTCTACAATAATCTCACACTCGTGGCCATTAAGTAAGCTGGTAGAGCTTTTCTCAAGCCTCCTCTTCTAATTCTAAAGAAGATAGTTGAAGGTTATGAATCTTAGTTGCAGCAATGGCAACACTAGTTTGATGAATTCGGTCTTCGAGCTTGACCTCTTTGGTTAAGAAGCTTTGATAAATTTGTGCTGTCTAAAAAAGTGGAGAAAGCCCGTTCAAAATGATGCGAACAAGAAACGGATACAAAATTTGAAGAGCAAGAGAAAAGCATTAGAAAGCTGGTTGATGAACCATGACGGTTACCTCCACTTTTTTAGTTGTTAATTTTTAATTTTTTTTTCTTGCTCTTTCATTTGGGCTTTCAAGCCCATGTGATCCATATTTTGGATTGTATTGGAAATGCATGCAATGTCTTAATAATCTAGAATTAGGTATTGTCTAATTCAAAATAAAAATTGGGGGATTGCTATCTATGCAATATTTAGAAGCTATCCCCACACATGAGCTCCGCAATTTAGATTTGAGAGGTACTGGTTTCATTGTTAAAAATTAAAGCTGGGAAGTTGGTTAAGGCAAACAATTCTACCACATGGTTTTGTAATGTCGTTTCCTTTTTAATCCTTTATCTTAGTAAAAATATCTATAAATTCATGTTATATCGTATTCATATATTTTTTATGTTGCAATCATATTTAAGATTTTTATATATATATATATTTTATAAATTTTGATACGTTTATAGTTTTTTACGTGATTTTAATATATTTGTATATTCATACTATCTTCATGTTATTTTTCTTATCGTGTTGAATTTAATTATTTTCTTTATTTTGTTTTCGTGTTGTATAATTATGTTGGGTTTGAAATTGTCAAGTCTAACTGAGATTATTTAGATAACTCTAAATTTTTTGTCATATATTTTTTTATCATAATTATATTCAAGATATAAGATATTTATAACTTTTGGCATGTTAAAAATTCATTTTATATAATTTTTTTGACAAGTTTGTGAATTCTTGTCGTGCTTATGCTATTTTTCATGTCATATTAATTATTTTTTTCATATTGTATTCGTATTATATAATCATGTTATGTAAAAAATTACTAGATTTAATTGATACTATTTAATTAACTTTCAATTTTATGTAATTTGTAGTGCAATGGTCAGAAATTATTGTTTGATCGAGAATAAATTTGGTAATTTTAGATATCCACATTTTACTTTAAAAGTTATCCACGAGTGAAGATATTTTGTATAATTTTATTATAATAATTGAATTTAAACTCTAATTTTGTTAACTTAAAAGTTGGATCATTACATTTATCATAAATTAATATAAAAATCAAGTTTAAAACTTATACAAATAATTAAATTAAACTAGCATAAATATATATATATATATATATATATATAAACCCGTTGCAATGGCGTATTTCTAATCTATAAATAATAGATTAAAGTAATTCCAAAGGATTGCTTCTTTGGTTGCCAAGTGGCAACCCTTTTCATTTTTTTTGATATTTTTATGTAATTTTTTTGTACATCTATATTGTGTTCACGTTGTTCTTTGTTTCATATTAAATTTAAAGTATTATATATTTATATAAATTTTTGTAGATTAAGTTTTAAGTAGATTTTAACTTGTTTATACGTTCATGACGTGTTTATTCTTTTGTGTTGCAATATTTGTTGATTATTTTTCATATTGTATTTATATTGTATAATTATTTAGCATTTGAATTATCGAGTCTAATTGATACTATTCAATATCTCCCAAAATTCTGCCATGAATCGTCATATTCATGTTATTTAATCAATTCATTGTTTTATATATTTACATAAACTTTGACAAATTATTAATTCGTTTTATGTAGATTTTGACACATTTATCTATTTATATTATATTTTTATTATTTTTCATGTCATATTGTATAATTATATTATATTCAAAATTGTCAAGTTTAATTGACAATATTCAAAATTGTCCTATTTACTAATGTCATCTTCATGTTATTTTTTTCATATTATAATCGTATTTAAAGTATTATATATATTTTTATAACTTTTTACATATTAAAAGATTATTTTTTATAAATTTTGAAATATTTATTTATTCTTATTATATCATTAATTTTATATTATAATATACTAAGATATGAAAAAAATTAAATATTTTTTTAAAGTATAAAGAATTAACTCCTATAATAACATAAAAATAAAAAATCATAAATAATTAATATAAAATAATTAAAAATAAATTATTAATACTATTATTATATTTTTAAAATTATTTTTTATATAAAATATTAAAATATCTTGAACAAAATCAGATTAAAATTCTAGTTTATTTTAAAATTGTCTCAAATTATACTGAAAAAAATTAGATATCAACATCTCATAAATAAATGGATGGTGATTCCTAATTTATCTAGGATGGACACTCTAATAAGGGATAAAACTCGTACCGCTTACAAACATAAGGCATCAATCAAGCCTAACATTGTTTTTCCCTGTCCTATCTATGGACACAGCTATTGTTAAGACTTATTTATCAAACTTAATATATAACTAAAAACTTCAAATTTATTTATTTTTTCACAAAATTTTCATTAACAAAATGGACAGTAGCTGTTATTTAAAGTGAAAAAAAAAAATCAGATAAAGAACTATATTTACTTAATTGTCTTAACCTTAATGGATATGATTGAAATAATATTCGAAACAGTGTTATCAAAATCGAATCAGATTGATCATTCAATTAAATTGATTCTGACCAATGTTGAATAATTTTTTATTGAAATAATTAGTATTTAAATTTTTTACATGTGATAAAATTTCTAAACTTTTAAAATTTCATTAACACATTATCGATGGTGCCAAATTTATTTATTTGTGAGATATCTATCAAACTTAATATATATATATATATATATATATAAAAGAACATGTAGTGCATTTAAATCATAACTAATGTGACAAATTGAAAATTGAATCAATAATTGAACATCCAACCCATTCAATTTCTGATCTTATTATTAAAACGTGGATTTGTAAGATCAATTTCTTTAATTTTTTTTTAATTTATCCTTTTTTTTAATACAACTCTTGAATGCATTAGCTAAGGTGAAATATACTGAATAAATTTCATTTATTTTCTACAATCTGCACCAATTCAAGTGATTACTAATGCTATTTGAATAACGAGTAGCAAAAGCTACTCCCTAATTAATACTTTTCTTTTCTTTTCTTTTTTTTTTTAAAGTCTAATTAAGGAAGAGAAAGAATTTGAACTCTAGACCTATAAAATCAATAAACATTAATTAAATAAAATTATGGATTGTTACTCAACAACAATCAATATCAGACATATTACATTCAATTATATTGATGAAATTATCCAATAAACAGATGATATTATGTGAAAGTTTGAAAAATTTTATCTTAAGACTCATTAAACTCCCAATATTACATTGTGCATGACTTTTGTCTTCAGCATTATTTTTTTAATGGTTTTAAAAACAAAACTACTTAATCCATTAGGTAAATCAATACTTTTAAGGCATTAAAATTATCAAATTAATTAGTAACTAATAATTTAGCATAAAATGGGCTAATTTTTAATATACTAATAATGAATTTTTTTAATTATACAAACGAGATCAAAAAATAATCACGTGTCTTTTTTTAATTAATTATTATTAATTTTTAATTATAGAGAGATGTGTCACCTTTAAAACTTGTGAAATCTAAAATAATGTATGGGATAATTTTTTTATATAAAAAATTATTATGAATAATAAATTAACTAATTTTAATAAGTGTTCTGAAAACATTGATTAACAAAACATTTTTTCTTATATATGTTCTAGGATCTCAAAATAACTCACTAATTTCCTTAAGTTTTAATAGAAAAACTCATTAAAATAAATCATTTAAAACAAAGAAGAAAACCTTTTCGTATAAAAAAAAATCTGACCACATCCACATGATTATGTCACGAGGCCATTACTTTTTTTTCAAAAGACATGCTTGATAAGATATGCAACGTACTCGTTTATATACCTAAAGACATTTTTTTTTTCAACCAAACATTAGAAAAAAAATAAAGCTTAAATTTTTTTTTCGTAAATTTTTATTAACTAAACAAACCACACTGTTATTTAAAGTGAAAAATGATCGGACAATAAAATTAATTATATCTGCTTGCCTTGAGAAACTATGTATATATACTTGTAAATTAAATTAATCGCTACGGGAGTTTTATAATTGACCTTAATGGGTATGGTATGGATTGAAATAATATTCACAAGAGTGCTGTCAGAATTGGATCAAAGTTGAAACATTAAATCAAGTCTGATGACATTTAAATCGGTTTTTGTTTTAAATTTATTATTTTTTTAATATTTTTTTTATAAATGATAAAATTTGAAACTTATTTCTTTAATGTTTCATTAACGCATTATCGGTGATGCCAAATATGTTTATCTGTAACATATCTTTCATGCTTTATATATATTTGATAAAATATAGTGCATTTAAAAATATTAACTTTTAAAATTGAACAGATCAATTGAATCAAGAGCTTACCACTGCCGGTTCAATACCCGTTGTATGTATTGAAACTTAGATTTGTAAGATCAATTTCTTTAACTTTTTGTTATCAACTTTATCCTTTTTATACAACTATTGAATGCATTGGGTAAGATGGAATATGCTGAATATATATATATATATATATATGTATTTATAAATCATTTTAGACCAATTCTGTGATCACTAACGCCATTTGAATAATGAATTGCAAAAGGTACTTCCTAACTAATACTCACTTTTTTTTTTTTGTTCTTTTACATATTATGAAGTCTAATTAAGGAAGAAAATGAATTTGAACTCTAAACCTATAAAAAAATTAATAAACATTATATCAAGTATGGGTTTTTACTCAATCGATTTAATTATATTCATGAAATTAGCCGATCAACAGAGAAGATTATGTGAAAGTTTGAGCAAATATCTTAAGACTAATTAAACTTTCAATTTACATTGTGTTTGCCTTTTTCATTTCTTTCCTATGTTGTCTCTTCAAACTAGATTAACGAAATAACCCACTAATTATCTTAAATTTAAAAAATTAAAAACTCATTAAAAAGATCATTTAAAAGGAAAAAGGAATTTTTGCATAAAAATCAATAAAAACTTGACACGTTATTAATCGGTGAGTTGTACCAATCAATTATCAAGAGTCATTGACTTTTATCTTAAAAGGAGAAGAAAAAAAATTAAAGAGTAAAATTGAAAGCCATAAAACTTTTAACAACGTTTCATTTTCATCAATAACACTTAGATGCTATATTTATCATCCAGAACTTTTACTAATATTTCATTTTCATTCAATGCTTTTAAAAATTATATTTTATTCATTTATAACTTTTATTAGTTATATTTATCATCCATAATCTTTAAAATATATATATATATATTTATCATTAATAACCTTTAAAATATTTTATCATTCATTTATTTTTTAGTCAGAAGTAGAAAAAAAAAGAAAATATCAATTTTATCACATAATAGAGTTAATATACCACTTTTTATCAAATTCATGTGTTCTCATTGTGATAGATTACAAATTATTTATAGTCATTGGATAACTATTTTGGATAAAAAGGTGTATAGCCACCATATTTTATGAAAAAGTGTACTTAAATGAAATTATGCATTGGTTGGATGAAAGGATGCCTTTGTTGGAGGGAAAGATGCATATTTTATGGTCAATAGTTGCAAAGGTTTATGAAAAGACTTCTTCATTGGGACATGTCTCTTTAATTGTGTCTTTTGGTGGCCTATTCATATCAACCCCAATTGCCAAAACATTCATCCCAAAATCAACTCAATAATCATTTTCAAAATTTTAATAGAAAGAATAAGAGATTAGGAAGTTCTTCAATATTGCTAGTTGCAAAAATCAAAAGGCTTTGTTTGTATCCTAGAGTGTTATTACCTAAATCCATTAGAAAACTCTAGGTGGAGGCAAATAACTTTCTTAAAAAAAAAAAAAAGCATTTCATCACCTCAAAGTCTTGATTCAAACATTTCTATTTACTTATCTACTTAATTTTCCCAACAATCATGTGTACCATTTTTTTTTAATTATATATTAGGCATGTACTTTATATTGAAGATACTTAATTTTTTTTTAAATAAAGCTTATTTTTTGAAGAATTGATTCAATCTTAACTATTAATTTTTTCAAAATCAATATTTGCAATAAAAAATTTCAAATTATAAAAGAGATGTTAGTATATACCCTAGCGAATCGGATTGGATAAGGTATATATAAGTTCACAATGCAAACCAATCACTTTAGCTAGTCATTCAAGGTTTTCCTTCAAGTTAGTGGTGTGATAGATAATCATGCGAACACTAATTGGATGAATCCCATGAAACACAATGGCCTTGTAAAGTTAGTAATGAGTTACGATGATGAAATCCTTATACATCAAAGCCGTGTTTTTAAAAACATTTCTAGTCATTGTATTTTCAAGATAAGGCATTGACCATGCACAAAGACTAGCATATGCTAAGCCTCCATGCATATAATGCATGAAACTCTTTAATGTCATAGAAATTGAAGTATAAATATACTTGGAGATAGCATATGGGTGCTTGTTTTGTGGAAACAAGTTCACTGAACATGGCTCGTATGAGAACTCCATTTGGCATAAGTCACTCAAGTGTCTATGTAATATGTTCTCATATGCCATTCGTGTATTTTAGTCCTCAGACTTATGATATCAGGTCATCTTGTATGTGAAGTATCATGTTTTGATTCCTCATGAATGGGTCCACAATAGATGGATGCATATGGTAGGGTGGTTTTGGGTGTGGCATGAACCATAAAAGGTAGATGAGTGATCAAAGGAGGATTCAACGCTTTGAGTGAAATTAGAGACATATCTCATATGTTTTTTGCTTTGGTTAACTTGATAAAGTCAGTGGCCAACGCATGATAAATTTAGAAGAAGTTTTTCTTTAAATTCATGAGGTTAATCGAAAGTTGCAAGAACTAATATGGATTGGTACATGAGTAAATATTGCACCATGTTCATGGTCTTTCTGGGATATCTAGTGAAATGATTAAAGTAAATTGAGAGGTTGGTTACTAAAAGGCTTCTTAAAGAGATCATATTGACTCTTTTTGCATCAGGTGGCCATGATGCCTTGCTAGAGGCTAATCTTGATCTATAAATATAAATAAACTTAATTAGATAATTATATTTATTGTCGCTTTGATGGAAGCCTAATGGGTCACACATAATAAGATGATCTATTGGATTAAAACCAAGATTTAATTAAGTATGACTTAATTAAAGAAAAGATATAATGAGGAGGACTCAATTGAATAAGTTCAATTAAGAATAATTTAAGACATAAATTAGGTTTATGAAATGTAATTAGAGATGTCTTAATATGGTAGTAAATATAAGAATGTCTTATCAAGACAATATCTTTTGTAGTAAACCTGCTCAAGGGCCGGTTTACCCGTCCGAGCCCTAAGGTCCGCCCGATATTTAGGAGGATTTGGACAAACATATTAGGCCTGAAAAATGGGCTTGGACAAAAAAATTAAGCCCGATTAAAAAATGGGCCGGGCCTTGGGTCCAACTTTCAAAGCCCAAGCATAACCCATTTTACTATTACGTTATATATATTTATTTTATATTTGATGTATTATGTAATTTTTCTCATATAAACAATACATATATAATATTATAGTGTAAACTTTAAAAACTAAGTTAAATTTATATTTATAAACTTAATAAAAGAAAATTATTAAATTAATAAAAATTAAATTTCAAAAAATATATTTTTTAAAAATAAATTATAAAAAAAATATAATATAGGTAGGCTTAAACGGGCTTGGACTATCTATTTACAAATATAGGCGGGCTTGGGCAAAATTCGAGGCCCATATTTCATGCCGGGCCAGGCTTGGGCAACCATACTTAATGTTAATGTCATACTCAAGCCCGGCCTGAATCCGGCCCGACTTGGCCCATGAGCAGGTCTATTTTGTAGATAAGGTTTAAGGATTTTATTAAATAAAGCCAAAAAATTGTATTTGAAAAATTATATAATTATTTGATAATTATTTAATTAATTATTTATATAAATTAAAATTATTTTACTTAGGTTAGAAAATTTAATTATAAATTAAATTATCTAACATGTAAACTAAAAGATTGGGCTAAAGCCCTAATTATTAAGTTATGAGAATTTAGTTGTGAACTACTCTAAGTTGGGAACTACTCTAAGTTGGGGTTGCTAATGGGCTTGGCATATTGAACAGCCATCCTTAACGTGCTATTGGGTTAAAATATTAACAAAGTTACTATTTTGACCCAATCTTGGACAAGCTTATTAAAATAGTTTTATTTGGGTTATAAAAAACACTCCAAATTGGGTCACCTTTTGGATATTTTAGTCTTAGGCTCAGTTGATCCAGTGGTGAAGCCTAACTTAGCGCAAGGTGTATGTAAATAAAATATTAATGCTTTTTGGCTTTTAAAAAACATTAGAAAAACCCAAGGCACCAACCTAGAATTCCTTAAAAAGGTTTGGCATAACTTTTCGTTTTCCCAAGCTCTCTTTGCGTTTTCATGGATTTTTTTTAGTATTCTTAAATTGTTCTTGACACAACAAAATTAAAAAAAAATAGTTTTTACTAGTGGGAGATTAATTTTTCACAAAATTTGTGAAATTCGCCAAATTTCAAAATTCATGCCTCTAATTGTGTAAGTTTGCATTTTAGGTGATCAAAAAGTGTTTTTGATTACAACGAAAGATAGGAAATAACTTTTCTATCCTAAAGGAATCAACCAGAATAAAAAATTATGATTTTTGGACTTGTTTGCCTACATCTGCAAAAAATAGCTACTTTAGTGCAACAAGATTGAGAATTGTTTCCAGATCACTTTAGATCTGAAACTATTTGCTACGTATCTTTTGGTTAAGGCTTAAGAAGCCTTTTGGCTAGAACCAAAGAACAATCGGACCTTATGAAGGCAGCAGTAGGAATATCTGTGGATTACCGCTAGAGGCAGGACACTTGTGTTGCTTGTAGCCTCAAGAAGAGGTCATGGTAATCAACCCATGGTGCATTAGTGTAGGGATCGACATGCTTAGAGTTACAAGTCTCTAAGCAGGTATGATTTCTAACAAATCTATGTTTTTAAATAGCAGTTCGATCACAAGTACTTCTTTTCCTAATATCCTAAGGAAATCCGAAAGTTTCTTTGTTTAATTTCATTGCGTAAGTTTAATTTTGATGAAATTTTTATGCTTATATCGATATGTATGAGCTTGAATTTTTCCTTTCAGAAACATATTTATTTTTTAATTTTTCACCAAATTTTTTCATTTTTTCCAAATAAAGATAAATCTTATTTTGAATAGTATGTTATATATAGATTATATACACCATAAATTTTTTTCATCTTTTAAAAAAAATTTTGAAAAGATTTTTTTAAATTATATGATTTGATGCTTTTAAATTAATTTATGTATCCAATTTTGTCTTGATATGAAAATAAATTTATTCAGACAAAATAAATGTGTTATTTTTTCAAATACAAATAATTGAAATACATGATACTAACTATTTATAGACCTAACATTATGTGTCATGTAACTTGACATAAAAATTAAAGTTTACTTGAATATTTCTTAATTTTTTTAACTTTAACTAGTAAATAGATGAATGGTAAAATCTTTAAAATCGTGGATATTAGTGTTGGAAATTGGTTTTGTAAAACACGTTTAATAGGTACTTATGAAGCCAGATTTAATATGGGATCTACTTGTAGACACCCCTTTTTATCTGTGCGATCACCCAAAGAATCAAAGTTTACTATTCGAGGCATCATCGAGGTCATTTGGACAAGTGCAGATCAGTCATCCATCATTCCTAGCCACGACAAGGTGTTCGCAGAGCCAATTACCTTTCTAAAGGTATCGCGTTCGCCTTCAGATTATTCCAGATGAGGCAATTACTATTTTTCGAACCTTTGCTGTCTGGAATACTTGGAATTAGAGATTTAAATTCTATTCGAGCTGTTTTGACACATCAAATGATTTTTAAAATTTTTAAATAATTTTTCTAAATATTTTCTCAAATTTCCTTTTTGGAAAGGTATCATTTGCGATTTAACAATTCTAAATGAGTTGGATATGAATTTTCAAAGTCAACATTTATCGAAATGAATTGATTTTTCAAAATCCCCACTTCAAGGCATTTGGATGCCTCCAAATAAGTTCAATCAATCCCGTCGAGTCAAAACCCTTAGGCTCGGATCAAGGCACGAGGATTTTCCAAATTCTACCATTCCCATTTTGTCAACTTCTCATTTTTAAATCAAAATTGTTGATTTTGTCAAAAATTATCTAAGATGTCATCTTGTTAGGAAATTATTAAACCTTTATAAATTTAAGTCTTTCAATCCTGTTCTCTAAAAATTACCAAAATTTTTACCTTCGGGATTACTCCAACCCCATTTTTCAACGGGATACTCTAACCCATTTTTCAAAACTTCACTGAAAACCAAATTTTCTCTCTCAGATTTCTCTAGATTTTTTTAAAATCCAAACTTGTTTTTCAAGCCTCAATTAATCTATGAATCCAAACACATCTCAAAGTTTGTTGGTTTGGTTATTTCTAGATAACTAATGACAATCACGAGATACATTCTAGTCGATCCTTCCCCTTCCCTCTTTTATGTGATTTATCTTATGCAACTTTATCTTATCTTTCATATGCCTTACTGACATGTTTCCCTTTATGATGTCCATTTTACATTCATATTTCCAAACTGTTTTTCAAAAATCACAAGGCAATGTTTTGTGTTGTATCTCTCTAATGCTTGACATAAAATATCCATTTTACAAAATTAAATCCTGAGATTGTTTTTAAGTGAAAACTCTCTATGTTCCTCACGTTTCCAAGGTGCATATGAGATTCAAATCTTTCATGAAAACCCGAGTTTATCACTTTATCCAAATTCATACATAAAAAGAGATTATATCCAAATGATGACTAGTTAAAATCAAGGAAACCAAAATCAATGTAATACATAGCCATAAGGTACCGATTTTAGGTGTTGTTTGGATGTGAGTACTTTCCTATACATAACCAACTCTCGAATCCAATTGATGAATCTTTGGACATGTAGACCTTGGAATTAACATTTTGAGTTTCGTAACTTGGAATATCAGTTTCAATAGGCATTCGATCATGTCTAGCCCAAAGATTGGTGACGACTTCAATCTTTGGCTACCTCATGGTGGCCATCTAAGACTAGTTGGATGAATGATTCAGATGACGGTCCCCCCATTCGTGATCAAAAGCTGAGAACTTATATTTTTTTGCCCCCCTCATGTTGAAAAGGAAGATTCTCGGTTAAGAGGATACTTTTGCATCAAGAATTTTAGCATTTCCTATATTTTTAGGTCATGCGCGCTTTTTACGCTGCGAGGATTTTCGGGTACACTTTGCTGACACTACTCATATTTGTGATTAAAAAATTTGTTGGATTTTTTACTCCAATATGATTAATTTAACATGGACTATTAACATGTTTAAAACCAATTATCGATGAATAAGAAATTGATCTTAAGGGATCTTTGGATGGTAAAATGACAAACCCAAAAATTTTCATACTTATACAAGCCTGTTCTATAAATTGAGCTGTGAGCTCATAGATTCGGGTTTGATTAATTGAAAAAATTATGTTGTATAATCCCTATCGATTAGTAACTTTTTTGTCCCTAAATATCTCAGTAATGAACCAAGACATTAATTATAATGTGATACTCATGAATATTATCATATACATTCATGAACTTTGATTATTCATGAATTATGTACATACATGAATGCTATTATGAATATTTATGAACTTTGATTATTTTTGAATTTCAGTATTCATGAACTATAAATATACATGAATGGTATTAAATATATTCATGAACATTCATCATAATTGATGGATATTCTTGTATTTTGTAAATTCATGTATGTTGGATAATTAATATTTAGGCTTCGCAAATCCTATAAATAGGTGTTTTATGGGGTTAGAAAAATAATTTAATTCAGTTAGAAATTATTAAGCTTATTTTTTTCCTCAGTTGTTTTAGTTCTTCTAAGACCTTTGTGTTTTTTTTTTTATTTCTTCTACTATGGAGTTTAGGGATCTTTTTTTGTGGAGAAGGGCAGTAGTAAAGTTCCATATTTCATTGATCTTGAAAGGTGTAATTTGTCAAGGTGGTATTGTTGAAATCCTATGAGGCAATTGCATTATCTGTGTGCACCAATTGATGAGCAATTTCGCCTTAAGGACAGAGGGTTCAATCCTTAACAACAATAATAAATTCTTTATTCTTCATATTGTATGAAAATTTTTCCAACATGGTTTTATAAATATGCAAAATAATTTTCCAATAATTGGTACATCAAACTTTTAAATGTTATGAATAAAAATAAAATACTAATCAAAAGTCGAAGATAAAAAGTGTAACTTTTAAAGAGAATAGATGAAAATGAAATATTAATAAAGATCGTAGATGGTCAATGCAACTTTTATAGGTTATGCATGAAAATAAAACATGAATAAAAAGTTGGATTACCAATGAATTTTACTCAAAATTAAAAGAAAAAAATGCTTAACCA
>JBBYHL010445552.1:0-16843 GCA_038381835.1 Adansonia madagascariensis
ATAAGCATCCATATGTTATCCCTAAGTATCGCTATACTTCAACTTGTAAGATCAGTGGCATGCATTAAATGTGGGTATGTTTAAAATACATTAGTTTTTATGCTTTGTCAATGCCCTGGCCTGACAATATAATGATAAAAAACTTTTTAGAAACATGGCTTCGATGCATAAGGATCCCATAATTGTAACTTCTTATAATTTCTTTGTAAGACCAATGTGTTTTATGGGCTTTATCTACATAAGATGTAAATAACAATTGTCAAAAAATCTTATGGATAAAAAAAATGCCTCATTTAACATTAATAAAAATATAATTCATATTACATGAAATAACTACTAGTGCATTATAAGCTAATGCGATTGGCATGTAGGGCTTGCACTAATAATAATGGGTTGAGCAGCAAGTTTCATGACTCATTTGACCATGTTGGGCCTAGCTCTAGGCCATCCTAACATTTAGTTACTCTTGAGACCAGAAATAATCATAAATTTCATTCATCTACCAAATAAATTGAGTTTTGTCATGGGTAAAGCACATGTCTTTTTGCAATAAAAGATTGAGAACTACCTTTTGATAGTTTCAAAGGTAGGGCATTTTCGAGCTTATCATGCTTTGTGTCAATCTTATTTGACTACTTTCACTTTTTAATAAGGTATTCTTTTAAAACTTCAGATTTGAGTCCAAAAATTGTTGCTTGCTCATGATACCCTTATTTCTGAGGTTGAGCAATCACGTTAAGCCTTTTTAGCATTAAGCAGGTGGACGTGCTCATTTTTCCAAGTATACTAATCAAGAAAAACATTTTTACTCCTGCTTTTGCATATTAAGGGGCAGTGTCATGGCTCATACTTTTTACATGTTGGCAAGTACTTTAACTTTGTCTTTGCATATTTATAAAAAAAAGTATAATAGTTCGTCCTTGTAAGTAAACAAGCATTTTGTTCTATTTTTTTTAAGATGTTATTATCATGATTTCTCTTTTGTGTACCAATATGGTTGGCATTTTTACTTCATTTTTTACATGTTATGAAGGTGAATATCTCATCTTCACTATTATAATGTTAATAACTATTATTGCTTTACTTATAAGGCTTCATGGATTAGGTTAAAGGGTGGTTTATTATTGGCTCATATTCGATCATCTGAAAAATGAGCATTTTAGCCTTCTTTCTTTTGTATGCTAATGAACATTAGCATTACATCCTTTATTAGTTGTTTTTTTTGCTTCATTTTCACATGTATTGAATAAGTATCATGGCTTCCTCACTTTTGTATGCTAATGAGTGTTGCAACGTGTCTCATCCTTCGTAAAGAAAGCACACGACTTAAAAAATATTTTTAGACATGCGAGAGATGTCCTCTTGACTGGGACTTTTCTTTTCTTTTTTTTTTGGCATGATGGGAGCGAGAAAGCATGGATTCTCAGATATGATCATAAGAAGGGACCGTTAAATGAATCGTTCATCTAACTGGTTTTGGATGGCTACCATAGAGTGGCCAATGCTTGAAGTTACCATCGATCATCTGGGCTTGGCATGATCAAATGCCTATCGAAACTAATATTCCAAATTATAACTCGAAACATTGATTTCATAGTTTGCATGGTCCAAAGATTTAACGGTTGGGTTTAGGAGTTGGTTATGTAAGAAGAAGTATCACATCTCGACGATGCCCGAAATCGATACCTTCTAGCTATGTCTTATCTTAATTTTAGTTTCCTTGGTTTTGATTTGTCTTTTTTTTTTTTATATAATCACCTTTTGTGCATGAAGTTTTATAAAATAGTAAATTTAGGTTTTAAAAAGAATTTTAATCTCATATGTGTACCAAAAAGGTTGAAAACATAGAGATTTTTGACAAAAATAATCTTTGAATTTAATTTTTAAAATAAGATATTTTGTTTCAAACACTGGAGAGATACCAACATGAAATATTGCTTTTATGATTTTTTTAAAAATGATTTGGAAACATGAATGCAAAGTGAACATCATAAAGAGAAACATGTTAATGAGATGAAACAAATAGATAATGTAACATAAAATAAATCACACAGATAAGGAACGAGGGGACAATTGGAATGTATCTTGTAATTGTCATTGGTTATATAGAAATAACAAAGTTAACAACTATTGAGACTTGTACCGGGTTTGAATTTTGGAAAGCCCAAAAAAATTTAGGAGAGAGAAAATTTGATTTATGACAATTATTGAAAAAAATGAGATTAGAAAACCTTAATTTGACAAAAGTTTACTATTTCTTGACAAAGGTTACATTTTTTACATTTCTTAACAAATTGACAATTTTTGATTTGGAATACGAGAATCGATAAAAATAGACATTAATAAAATTTACAAAAATATTTGTGCATCGATCCAAGCCTAAAGGGACTACCACTCATATTTTTTAGACTCAATGGGAGTTAGTTGGACTCACTTTGAGGCATTCAAATGCCTTGAAAAGGGATTTTAGAAAAATAAATTAGTTTTAACTAATGCTCAAAATAAGGGACAGCAACAAGCTTTTATTCCAATAAATCCAAAGGCTCTAGAGGTGGGTAAGGTGCCGTTAGAAAGGTTATTCAATAAATATCAATGTAAACACATTATAAATCCCAAAAAATCACTTTCTAGGTGGAAATAATTTTTTAAGTCAGGACTATTTTGACATTGGTAGCATAATGGTGAATCATCACAGCAAATTTTGAAAAATCATTTTATACTCATTCAAAATCATTAAATCACAAAAGATACCTTTTAGGAAAGGGAATTTCACAAAATATTTAGGAAAAATATTTTAAAAATTCAAGAAAATTATCTGATGGGTTAAAATGCTCCAAACAAAATACAAATCAATGATTCCATAGGTTCTAGACAGCATTGATTTGAAAAGTTATAACTCTCTCATTTGGAATGATCTAGGGGCAAATTAGCGATCGAAAGGTAATCTACTGCACTTTTAGCAAAAATATAAAAAATACATGAAAATTTGTTTAGGGCTCATAAATGTTTTTTTTAAGTCATGTTTATAATGCCGCTAGCACAAAACATAGGAGTTTTTTTAGTTTTTCAAGCTTCCTAGAACTAGATTTTGACAATGGACATTCGAACATCCATAATAAGAAGGGGATGAATAACCGTGGCTTCACAAGCTCATTCGCACAATCCTGAAGTAGTTTGGGACAATGGAGTGACCCATTAACAATGTCACTAGTAAAGAACTTTAGACAATAAGATTAAGGCATAAACAAGTTAGGATAATTTCTAAGACATTTCTTTTTTGAAAATAAAAATATTTAACCTTATTTAACCTTGAATCCATATATGGAAGGCTTAATTTTTACCTAAGATTGGAGCACCAATAGCTAGAAAATCATTAAGTCTATATTAATTTCCATTTATTGAAGTTAACATAGCCTTAACTTGGGGGTTCTCAAAAATAGATTTTTGATGAGCACTAAACAAGCATGTGATGAATCAAATATGATATTCATGACCATAAACAAGGGAAGCATATTTAGATAAGTAAAAATGACATTTAGACATGAAAATAATGACAAAAATGTAAAGAAATAGACAAGGAAATGCATGAAGATATTAGCTTCATGAATAGCATTAAGAATCATGCCATGAAAATGATGTGAACATGCTTAAACAAGAGGAGAAGCTTGTTGGAATTTTCAAGACAGCATTAAAACATGTTTCTAAGATGAGTTAAGCATATGAACAATAAGGCATAAAAAATCCTAAGTCTACCATAACCAAAGCCATAAGATGCATATGAATCCTAAGTTAAGGTCATGGTCACATATTAAGGCTCATTACAATGATGAAAATGTAAAAAAAAGAAGAAGTAAATGAATGGACAAAAAATAGGAAATATACCCAAAAGCTTGAGAACCTTGCTGGTGGTGTTGAACAGAAAAGTCACTACACTTATAGCTCACTTTCTTCCTTTCTTTTGCCATGAATTAGCAAGAAAAGGTGGCCAAGAATTAGCATAATGGTTGTAATATTAATGAAATAGAGTTATAAGAGCATAAATGAAGGCAATAGAGGGTTTTAGGAAGGGTTGGGGAAGAGCTACGAGGATAGTATTTTTTGAAAGGTAGAGGTTGATATATAATGAGTTCAATATTTTTTGGCTAATATAAAATGTATCTTATATAGGATTTAATCTCAGCTACCAAAAACCTAGCAAAGGTAGGGCATTTAAAACATTTATGGTGTATAACAGGGTGAGTCATTATATAAAGGAGTAAGCTTTCAGTATTTTATTTGTTGATGTACAACTTTGGCAGTAGAAGGAAACCATGCATGAGCTGACATAATGAGCAAGGTCTAGATTACCCTTGATTAATCACATTATAGCATGAAATGCCCTTGTAACAAGCTTAATGGACCACTAAAAAATGTTATGATCCAATGCCTAAATGCCAAAAATGAAATCCATATGAATTTTAGGGAGTTATATTTGAGATTAAATGATTTTTGTGGCCAAAATTGTGACCAAATTCATATTTCAATGCCATGGTGAAAAAGCTAAAAATGAAACGAACTGGGCAAATTTACCTATGTGTATCGATATAAAGAGTTTTCTATTGATATATAGAACAAATTTTGCTCAGATGTATTGATACTTTAAAGATTGTATTGATATAATGAAGGTTGTATCGATACTCTCACTTGTGTATGAATACATTTTTGCTAAAACTCACAATTTTAGCTATAACATAACCCTATATTGATACAAATGTCACATGTATTGATACCTTAGACAAATGTATCGATACATAACCTTCTGTATTGATACAAATAAAAGATTTTAGAAGATTGATGACGTGAAGGCCTTGTATTAATACATAAGGGTCATGTATCGATATCTATAGAGGAAAATATGGATTTTTCGCACGTTTGGCTCAGCTGACTCATGCTTATCCAAATAGCCTTGACGATGCTTGAATATTGACCCTTGATACATTTTATGAAGGCCCAAACAAAATAGGTTTTCTATAGCTGCCCCTTTTTGGCCATTGCTAAGTATCAGGAACAAGGCAACGACTGATAGACACCATTTTGTCCAGGGTGTGCTTGATGCTGCCTTATGCTACTATAAAGAAAAGACCAAAATTAATTTACTAGAAGAAAAATATTTTAGCCACGATTTCAATTTTTGCAAAAATGTAACGTTAGAATTTTGGATAAAAAACCTAAATTGCAATCTAAGGTTGACCTATCCCTTAGTTTGACTCAAAAAATACAGAGTTTATTGGATGAAAGACCTAGACTATGTGCTAGGTTCAACCCATCCTTAGGTTTGACTTAAAAATTATAAAATGCTAATGAGTTGAATGATGGCTAGCAACATTGGACTTTAAAAGGATTTCTTGACATATGGTTGTGGATAAAATGCTTAGACCACGATTCTAGGCTTGACCTATCCCTAGGTTTAAGTTAGAAAGACAAAATAGCAATGAGTCGGATCGTAGCCAGCAACATTGGACTTTAAAAGGATTTCTTTGACAAATGGTTTTCGATAAAAGACTTAGACTATAATCCTAGGCCCGACCTATCTCTAGGTTTGACTTAAAAAGGACAAAATGCCAACAAGCTGGATCATAGCCAGCATTATTGGATTTCAAAAGGATTTTTTTGACATAAAGTTTTGGATGAAATAATTAGGCTATAATTTTAAGCTTGACCTATCCCTAAGTTCAACTTAAAAATGACAAAATGCTAATAAGCCAAATCATGACTAGCAACTAGAGTTTAAAAGGATTTCTTGACAAAGGGTTTTGGATAAAAGACTGATATTATAATTCTAGGCTTGACTTATCTCTAGGTTTAACTTAAAATGATACATTAGTTAAATAAAAAACCAACAATATTAAACTTTAAAAGGATTTCTTGAATATGGTTCTTGACAAAATGATAATTGACTAGGCTATACCTATAGACACCCCTAGAATGATTTGCAACATGGGTTAATTAGCTGGATTTGACCTACCAATGCCATTAGACTTGAGTGTCATGACATGGTCTAATCAGCTAAAGCCGACTCACTAACATCATTAGGCTTTGACTTTTGATATGGGCCAACGAGAAGGATCTGACCTACCAACGTTATTAGGCTTGAATCTCTAAACATGGGCCAACTTACCAAATTTGATCTGCTAACGTCATTGGGCTTGACTCCCTTAACATATGCTAATCAGCTAAAAACTAGCCTATCGACACCACTGGGCTTGACGTCTTGATATGCGTGAATTAGCCGAATCTGACCTACTAGCATCATTAACTTTGATTTTTTTACATGATATTTTAGAGAGATAGGGTTCTTACCTAGCGATTAGAAGATTTGTTAATTTTCAATGTCAAAGGTTCTTACCAAGAAGTTCTTTGTGGTTTGATGGATTTTGCTTGACGCGATACTAATAAAATGATGCTATGTAATGATAATATGAGTGCATGATATCATGTAATGATGCAAGTTCAATTTTTTTCATGATATAGCTACATTATCAGGACATAAAGTCTAATATGGGAATAGACATTATAAGTTATCCTTTTGACTGAAAGCTTTGAGAACTATTCCCATGATTATTCAACTCGAAATGTTAGCTTTGGACTTGATCGGTTTTTTGGTCATGGCCCTTTTTAGAAGATTTGGTGTTTGGATGATCATTTTTTTGACATCAATATTTGATGATCTTTCTTGACAGTTTAGTGATTTATGTTGCTTGACTTAAGGTATATTATGGTCTTTTTTGACAAGTTTGGCTGGTTTTGTTGACATTTTAAGGATTGAGTGACTTTTGGCTTGGTCTTTGTGTATTTTGGCTGGATTGGTTAGTGTTTTGGGTTTTGAAAAGATTTCTTGATTGGATTAGAAAGACTTTGCTTGGTTTTAACTGATGATTTTGGAGGTCAAGAAAAGCTGACACGTGATCATGATTGGTAAGTACCGAGTGTGAGGGACTTATGATCTTGACAGTTAAGATGCGAACAAAGCTCTTCATGTTTTTCTCATCTTTTTGATGTAATATTAAGAAATCCTAATGTGAATGTTACTCGATTATCAAATATTATGAATCAAATGATAAGCATAATGCAAAATAGATATGATGTTAAGCGATTGAAGAGAAACATGATTGTATTTCATTCATAACAAAAAAGGTGATACAATTCCTTTTGCATTTAATAAATAGTAACATGACAACAAGGTAGTCTTTTAGGCGATTGATGCCCCTAATAATCATGATTTGGATGCTTCATCTGATGCACCTTGAGTTCTTTTTTGAACAATTAATATGTTCGATGTGAGCCAATCTTCTGAAGATCCCTAAGATTATTGTCTGCCATTTTACAATTGCTCTAAACTCCAATATTTTGCTTCCTTACCCCTCTAAGCTCGACTTAGGTTTAAGTGAGGTTGGACTTTGATTTGGTTAGGGTTTGATCTAATTTAAGTGGAGGTTTTGACTGATTTACTTAAGGCAAGGCTAAGTTTGATTTGGTATAGCCAGGGCTAGGCAAAATCTAACTAAGTTTTATTAGATAGGTACTTGGGTAGGATTTCATCTGATTTAGATAATGTTTAAGTCTAGTCAAGGTTTATTTTTTTAAGTGGTTATTTTCATCTTAGACCTCTTTTAAGGTTGTTTTAGGTATGACATGTTGACATGAAAGTTTAAGAGTTTAAAATATTGGCAAATTATGACCAAATACTTTTAAGGTTAACCAAAAGGGTTAAGTGTTGGACTAGTTGTAACCATAAGGTTAGAAGTCGACGTGAAATAGTCACAGGTCCAGACTTTTGCAAACTGATTAGGAAAAAGAGATAGACATTCCTCCATTTAGATTTATTAAAATCTTATCATGATGGTCTTTCAGTTTTCAAATATGATAGTTTAACAAATGCTAATCTTAAATAGTGACCCCTAGCTCTTGCGAGGTTGTTCGGAAAGGCTCTAGGGTAGGTGTTGGTCCTAATTGAAGGGTATTAATCAAGGAAGTATTCTGTTAAAGGCTTTGGAAATTGGACTTCTAGTCTTAATTTATGAGGGTTCTATAGATCTTGAGATTTTAAAAGTCCTGATAGCTTTCTGATTAGATGGGACAATCTTCTTTTTTATGGCTATTCGAGCAACATCAAAGATGACTTCAAGGTTTTTTACTTTGCTTTAGAATGCCTTTTTTCAAGTTTTCACCCTAGAGCTTCATTATTTTCTCTCTTGACTTTTTTGATTGACTATTTTGTCATCCCCTTAAAGGAACTTAAAATTTTCCTAAAAAAATAATTTCCTAGATAATAGGTTCTTCAGTTCAAATAGCCATGCTTGATTAAAATGGACTTTTCAAGGTACATAATGCAGGCTAAGGTTTAAGGCTCTAAAAGAAAGAGTCTACAAGCCCAAATTCAATGTTTAAGGGTTATCAGATCAAGGATCGTTTCTGAGGGTTTTCACCCCTAGGTGTTCTTCTTTTTTTTTCTTTAGTTCCCTCTTTCGTGATTTGATTTTGACTTTGATTTTTGATTGATGTGATTTTTTAACCTATTTTTTTATGTTAAATTTTTTTTAACTTTTGGAGGAAATTTTAGATTTTGGAAACTTTATACATTCTGTATCTGCTTAGGAATCATAGAAGCATGTATCTGCCCCATTTACCTTAAGAGGCTTTTTATGCCCCTAATATGGAGTGTGATCCTTGATAAGGGTTTTTGAGAAAATAAATTCTTTAAGCTCAAAGGGTAGCAAAGGGATGATTTTATAATTTGTGAAATGATGAAAGAAAAAGATGATCATTTTTCATTTTGAACATAACTATGTAAATTGATGAGTCATTCCTCAAGGAAAGGTCAAAAGATACCATTAAAAAGGTTATTCGACAAATATTAATGAAAAAATATTTTGAAAATCCTAGAAAAGAGCTTTCCAGGTGGAAATAATTTTTGAAATCGGGACTAATTTGATGCTAATAGCATGTGTGCGGAAACAATGCAATAGATTTTGAAAAATCATTCTGGATTCATTCAAAATTGCTAAATCACAAATAATACCTTTTTATAGAGGGAAACTCACAAATCTTTTAGGAAAATTGTTTTAAAAATCTAAAAAAATCATTTGACGGGCTAAAATGGACAAAACAAAATGCAAATTACTAATTTTAGGGGTTCCAAACAGTATTGGTTCAAGAAATAGTAACTCCCCTATCCAAAATGATCTAGGGGCAAACGAGACACCATTGCAAAGGTGATCCAATGCACTTTTAGGAAAAATTTCAAAAAAATTCATAAAAAATTGTTTAGATCTTGGAAATTATTTTTCAATTCATGGTTATAGTGCTGCTAACATGAAATAGTGGAGTTTTCCAATTTTTACAGCTTCCTCAAACTAGATTCGAACAATGGACATGCAAATGTCTATGATAAGGAGGGGGTCAGTGATCATGGCTTTAAACGCTCATTTGCACAATCCCAAGGTAGTTTGGGATGATGAAGCAACCCATTAAACACGTTATTTGCAAAGGATTTTAGGCAAAAAGAACCAGGCACAAACAAGTTAGGATAATTTAAAAGACATTTCCTTTTTTATAATAAAAATATTTAGCCTCATTTAACCTTAAATCCAACCATGGAAAGATAAATTTTTCCCTAAGATTGGAAAACCAATAGATAGAAAACCTTAAATCCATGTTAATCTCCATTTATTGAAGTTAACAAAACCTTGGGGGGGTTTTGAAAAACAAATTTTTGACAAGCACCAGACAAGCATTTTGATAACATGTGATGAGCTCAATATGATATTCTTGACAATAAACATGGAAAGCATATTCAAATAAGTAAAAATAATATTTAGACATGAAAATGATGACAAAAATGCAAAGAAATGGACAAGGAAATGCATAAAGACATTAGCTTCATGAATGACATCAAGAATCAAGCCAAAGAAATGATGTGAAGACACTCAAACAAGAAAAGAAGCTTGCTGGAATTTTCAAAGCAGCATTAAAACATGTTTTCAAGATAAACCAAGCACATGAATAGAAACCATGGTGGAGGAATCAATAAAGCATCAAAAATCCCAAGTCCACCATAACCACAGCCACAAGATGCATTAGAATCTTAAGTTAAGGTCATCGTCAGCATAGTAAGGCTCATATAAAGATGAAAATGTAAAAAGCAAGTAAATGAATGGAGAAAAAATAAGAAATATACCCAAAAGTTTGAGAACATTGTTGGATGTTGAATAGAAAAGTCTTTACACTAATAGCTTATTTTTTCCCTTCTTTTTCCATGAATTAGCAAGAAAAGGTGGCCAAGAATGAGCTTGATGGTTATAATATAAATTCAAGAGAGTTTTAAGAGGAAAAATAAAGGCAATTAAGGGTTTTATAAGGGTTTTTGGAAGGGCTAGGAAGAGCTACAGGAATAGTATTTTTTTAAAGGGTGGAGGCTAGTGTAAAATAAGTTTAGTATTTTTTTAGCTAATGTAAAATTGTATCTTAGATAGGATTTAATCTCAACTATCAAACCTAGCAAACGTAGGGCTTTTAAGACATTTGTGGTGTACAACATGGTAAGTCATTGTACCAAAGAGCAAGCTTTCAACATTTTATTAGTTGATGTACAGCCTTGACAGCAATAGGAAACCATGCATAAGCTGATATAATGAGCAAGGTCTAGATTGCCCTTAATTAATCCATATATAGCATGAAATACCCTTGTAACAAGCTTAATGGATGATTAAAAAATGTTATGATCTAATACCTAAAGCCTAAGAATTAAATTCATTGATTTTTAAGGAGTTATATTTGAAACTAAATAATTTTTGTGGACAAAATTATGACCAAATTCATGTTTCAATGCCATGGTGAAAATGGGTGAAAATGGCATGAACTAGGCAAATTTGCCTATATGTATCGATAGAAAGAGTTTTGTATTAATACATAGAACAAAATTTGGTCAAATGTATCGATACATTGAAGATTGTATCTATACCATAAAGGCTGTATCGATATTTTCACTTGTATATCAATATGTTTTGGCCAAAACTTGCAATTTTAGCTACGACATAGCTCTATATTGATACAAATGCCAAATATATCGATACGTTGGATAAATGTCTTGATACATGACCTTCTGTATTGATACGAACAACAAGCTTTAGGATTTTGATGACATAAAGGCCTTGTGTTGATACATAAGGGTCATGTATTGATACCAACACATGGAAATATGGATTTTACGCATCTGTGGCTCTCTTTGTAGCTCACCTCAAATTTTACATATCTGATAGATAAGCATTAAGGATTTCCCCTTTTTGTATGCAAATAAGTATTACAAGCATATCCTTCATTGGCATTGTTACTTTATTTGTGCATATCTAAAAAATGAGCATCCTGGCTTTTTCCCTTTGCATGCTAATGAGCATAATGCCACATTCTTCATTGGTTACCTTATTACTTTTTTTTAATAAATTTAGAAGACAAGTATATCATAGCTTCATCCATTTTGTATGCTAATAAGCATTATGACCATATATTTTGTTAGTTGGTTTTGTTGTCTTATTTTTATACAATGGGGGATGAATATCATGGTCATGCTTTCTTAACTTCACTTTTATGTATTTGTTTAGATGGTTACTTTCAATTTATTCTTATGAATTTTTTTGGATGATGGAGAATGTTATGGTTGCAACTACTTCATTGCACTCTTACACATTCCAATGGATTGTGGTACAGGTTGTTTCTATGCCTACTTTTTTTCACTCATGCAAATTCTTTTGGTAAGAGTATGGCTATGTGGTAACTCTATAAAATAAAATTATTTAGTTACATTAGTGCATTAAGGTTAGCTAAGAGTTAAAGGCTTTTATTTAGATTTTATTCATTTTTAGTTGTTTTTAAATTATTTTTATTTTATTTATTTATGCTTAAATTATATAGTAATTTAGTATTTTCATATTTTTTGTATGCCTAAAGCTTGAAGGAGTTTCCAATGTATGATACAAGGATAAAAAAGCTAATAGCCCAACAACTTTCCAAAATAAACGGCTTATATTACTTGTAAGAAAGAGTATCTTTTTTCAGGGTTTTGGCAATTTATAAGTAAGACTTTTCAATGGTGAAGAATTTGACTTTTTAGCTTTCATTACCCTAGTTTTTTGAAAAATTAAGGCAACCACCAAGTAATAAAGAAGTTAAAAGAGATTTTAGAGAATCTTGAAAATTGAAGACCAAGCCAATATTAGTTTTCTCTCTTCTCTTAATATTCTTTATCTTTTTTGTAATATTCATGATGGTGAAACTTTGTGATTTTGTTTGTATATTAATTAGAAAGAACTAGATTTATTTTTGCTAGGGTTCCAATGGAACTTAGCATATATTTTAGATTATTTTACTCATTTTATTGATTTTATATCAATTGAGTTATTTATTCAAAATATTGTGCTTATTGTTTCTAGTTGCCTGATCACAAATTAGATTGATTTGGTAAACTATATTGAGCATGCAAAAGTGAATTTTTTGTTTAGGTGTGGATTTAATAGAATATGTCTCATATTCATTTATTATGAAGAATTGATCTGCATATGAGCTAAGAATATACAAACACGTCTTGCATAACAAAATTATAATCCAAGCTTATGAGTTTCTATATAATTCAATTTATATGGGAATATAGAAATTTGTTAAGAGAGATATTTTTATAAGACTGTCAGAAGATACTTCAAATAAATTAGAACTAGAGGTTAAAAACTCACAGTCATTAGTCAAGTTAAGAGCGTAAAATAAATTCAAATAAAATGTTGCAAAAAATTATAATCCTAGGTATTTCTCTTTAATTAACTAAACCCACTTATTTCCTTTTTTTTAGTTAACTTTATATTACTTTTAATTTAATTGTTTGTTTGGATAAGATTAGGTTGGTATAATTTTAATATTACAAAAAATGGTAATAATTCCTAATATGATCGAAACTATGCCTTACCACTATATTACTTGTTGTGATATGCGTACTTGTGTTGGTTGCTAGATGTCATTAAGGTCTTTACTCATTCCTTTGGAACTTTAAAAAAGCTGTTGATGCTCTTTGTTCTAGTCTTAGTTATTTATATGATGGAGATAGTGTGCCATTTCCTGTGCTTTCATGAGGACAATAACTTCTTTTCGTGCTTTTATTTTTTCTATGACTTTATTTTTGGTTGAGTTAATCACAAAGAATACTGCTTGGTTATTGACTTTTTATGATATGGTTAGCTTTTCCTATCATCTTCTCTCTCACTTTATGTAGAATCTTTTAGTTCACATTGTGTAAAAGGATGAAATTTCCTCTTTCTTCGTTATGTGAATGATTACGTCATTCAATTTTTGTGGGAGAATAAAGTTCCATCTTTTATCCTTATGTGAAGAATCTTCCTTATGTTTTGTGAAGCTTAACTACTAAGGAGAAATTAAAATTTTAGCCATCTTCCATCTTTCTTTCTTATATGGCAAATAACTTTGACCACTAAATGGTGAAATGGTGATTTTTTTTGTTTCCTTATGTGATTGGAAGCTTGCTAAAAATAGGTAGCTATTTTCTTTTTTTCTTATGTGAGGTTTGGTTATTAAAGGGTGATTGGAATTTTGGCCATCTTTTTTCTTTCTTTAACACATGGACAATCACTTTAATCACATAGTGTAAGGGAATGCAATTTTCTATTTCCTCTTTACATGAAAAACCCTTCATATGTTAGGCTTACTACTAAGGAAGGCTAACTTTCCCATTTCCTATTTATGTAAAAAAATGACTACAATCACTTATGCTGAAATGATGAAATTTTCTCTTTCCTTATGTGAGGTTAGGCCATAATAAAAAGTTTTGAAATTTAGTCTCCCTTTGTCCTTCTTCGTTGAATTAAAAAAAAAACTTGTGCTTTTGTCTTTATCTTTTATTTTTTATTTTTCCTTTAAAATAATTTTGGTCTATATGGTCGACCTTTAAGAGGAGTCTACCTTGGCACAATAGGAAGGACATTGAGAAGAGCCATTTTAAAAGCTTGCGATCTGAAAATTTTTGAAAGATATAAGGAGGAGCTCTTCTTTTCATTCTTTTTCAGTTTTCCTTTTACGATTGTTAGCTTATGTGTTTGTATGATTTATATCTAATGGTTGAACCTTACTATCTTTTTGTACCATTTGGGAACCATTTTGAGATTTCATTGGCTATACTCTTTGATAGTTAAAATAGTTATGCTTTGTGGTGAATAAAGTTTCATTCTTTGTGCCTTTACTTCTTTTGTAACTTTTTATAACATAGTCTTTCTCAAGATTAGTTATTGAGGAGGAAACCTTACGCTAATGAATGCAATGATGAAGTTAAAGTATGAAATGTGCAAAATATACACAAAAATCTTATTACAAATAAGCATTAACCTAACAAAATTCAAGCTTTTACTAAGAGGAAGAAAAATTATCTTAGGAATGGCAGTATAAGGCATATGCATCATTACCTCTTTTGTACATTCGCCATGGTATCATGGCTTGTGAGGGGAAAGTATCATTTCGAATGGACAAATTATGCCCCAAACCTTATTAAAGTGATATGAAGCCAATGGGGTGAAAGTTTTATTTTATTACAAGTAGTATGGTGTTCATTCATCGTTGCCCTGAACAAGTGCGCTCTAGATATTTGATGCAAGAAATGATGCATGCAACATAAACACAAGAAAAAAATAATAAGGTAGTAAAGGGCCAGAAAAAATTGGAAAGAATTAAAAGCAACAAAAATAAATTACATAAATTGCCCTGATAATAGGCGTTATGGTGCATTAAGGCAAATACAAAAGGGCCACGAGCAATGTCATTTACCAACCATGGTAGCTTGACTCGGTTAAAATCATCCTAGTAAAATGAAATGATTTAGGCAATGATGTTCGCTTATCACAACCCGACGATTGGATGATGTTAACTCATCAATTGAATAGCATAATAGCCTATTTGGGTTGATTTCATCTCCATTAAGGCAATGTTGGGACTCTCAAGATAAAACTAACGACCCAGGCAATGATGCTTGTTCATCCTCACCTAGCAATTAGTGGACATCAAGCTGTTAGTCAAAAAACATAATGGCCTACCCAAGTTAGGTTTATCCTTATCGAGGTGATATGATAACTCTTAGGACAAAAGGGGATCACAGGTTATCATAGGTAACAACATTCATTTGTCATCACCTAAAAAGAACATTAGCTGTCCATCGAACATCATAATGGCATGCCCCTAGCAAATTATTAAGGCATACGATACCTCATAGAGTGTAAGTACTAACTTGGCAACAATGTTTATTCATCATTGCCCACCTGAAAGTGATATATTAGAGTGAATAATAAGAATGTTTCCTTGAATGTCTTATCCATTGAGTGATTTTAATAATACTTCAGTATGGTTCGACATTTTTTAGCTTTGTGACTCATTATAAGGGGTTTAAGTCTGCTCCGTATCAGTTCTTAAACCATTCTTCCATTCCGTAAAGACAGTTGAGGCATCCCAATCCTAGGCCCATTGCAGGCTTAGCGAAAAGGGTTAGATTTGGGTGGATGTATTTCTTTTTACCCATGCAGAGGGCTAATCTCAAAAGCATAGGTAATTTATACCTTAGTACAAATTGCTAAACCATTCAGAGGATCATCGCGAGGGCCAAATAGCTTATTCCTACCTAATATTGGGTTTTATTCTTTCTTCAAAAAGTTAGTTGAAAGATTAATGCAAATTTATGTGCGTATTATGTGTTAGGGAAACTACAAACCCTTTTATTTTACCTTCATTGTATCATTCAAAAACCAAGATTTATTTTTCAGAAAAAACCCTTAAAAATCACAAGGAAACAAATACTAGGAAAACATTAATAGATAAATGAAAACTATGTACAAGAGTTATAGAAAGGGATTATAGTTAAATAATTGCTAAATTTGAGAAAATCGAGAACCAGATAAGATATAGCTAGTTGTATGCTTGACTTTCCAAAATGTCCTAAGTGGAGTCGCCAAGCTTTCAGTAGAGGTGGCAAAATAAACCCGAACACGAAAACCCATTCGAAAAAACTCAAGCCTAAACTTGAACCAAACCTAATTTGACCAAAAGGTCAATGGCCCAAATTCGAGCAAACCCAAACCCTGAATGGCCCAAACCCAAAATGCTTGAACCTGAAATGGCCCAAACCTGAAAAAACCAGAACCTAAAAGAACCTAAACCCGAAAGGACTAGAACATGATCAAACCCAAACCTGAACCCGAATTTAATACTAAAAATAAATATGATGAAATTATAATTAAATAATTTTTTTATAAATCAAAACTTTAATTATAATTTTATTTTAATAATTTAATTAAATATTAAAACTTAATTTATATTTTATATATAATTGAACTTGCTTATGGGTCAGACTGAGTTGCAACACATATTTTTTAAAATCCTAAGCTAAAGACCTTATTTAACATGCTCAGACATACTGACCTATTTAAGCAAGAATTATTATTCATCATATTAAAGAATATTTTTATTAATATTCATATATTTTATAATTAAATTTAAATAAAATATATGTTATTTTAATTTAAAATCACTGTTTCGAGCCAGACCGGGCTATTCTGAAACAAAAAAATAAGAACCCATGCCAGGCCTAATTGGGCCAGGTAGGTATACTGACCAAGGTAGTCAGTACCGTACCGGTGGGCGTACCGTTTTTATTCTAGTATAGGTACATACTGATACCAGTGTATTTCGGTGTGCCGTTTCGGGTTTATCGGAGTTTGAATATTTTTAATTTATATATATGAAAAATATTTTCAAATATAAAATAAATGAG
>JBBYHL010445573.1:0-16841 GCA_038381835.1 Adansonia madagascariensis
ATTAAAATAAAATTCATTATTAAAGTTTTTTATTTATAAAAAATTATTTAATTATAATTTCTTCATATTTATTTTTATTATTAAATTCGGGTTCGGGTTCAGGTCGGGCTAGGGTTTAGGTTTTTTTAGGTTCGGGTCATTTCTGGTTTAGGTTGTTTCAGGTTTGGGCCATTCGGGTTCAGGTTTTTTTGGGTTCAGGCCATTGACTTTTGGTCAAATCGGGTTCGATTCGGGTTTAGGTTCAGGCTCGGGTTTTTTCGGGCAGGTTTTTCGGTTCGGGTTCATTTTACCACCTTTACATAGGACTTGATTCTAACAAAAATTATTAAAATACCCTTAAAGTGTACCTTCGACATATAAGTATCTTGATAATCGTAAAGGACTTGATGACATCATAAACGAGCGAACCTAGTATTGTACACCTTCAACATATAAGTATCTCGATGATCACATAAGACTTGATTCTAAGGTAAATTACTAAAATGCCCTTAAGGTATACCTTTAAAGTAAAAATATCTCGGTAACCCAACAGAATTTGATAATAAAATGTAATGATAGTTTTACCCTAAATGGGTAACTTGGACGTAAAAATTAACCTAAAATATACTTTTCAAAATTACAATTCGTACCCCTATCGGATAACCAGAGGAATAGAAAAAGTTTTAATATTTTTTACAACCCTCTGGAGAACCAGAGGAATGCTAGAAATATTCTTAAAATGTGAAAAATACTTCATTAACTCAAATGCAAGGCTTTATAGAAAAGAATTCAAACTTTTCTAATTTTTAAATTTAATCCCTAAATGAAACAAAATATACAATCACATATCAAACACATCAAAGTCAATAATAAAAATATACCAAATATCATCAAAAGTATTCGGCCGTGCATCCTTGGCCATAGAACAATTTCTTTTAATTTCTACCAACAAATTCCTAAACTTTCCTAATTTTACAAAATAATCCTTATATGAGATAATACATATAATCACCCATCAAACATATGAAAATTAACACAAAAAGATAATACCAAACACGATCGCAAGCATTCAACCAAAACCTTTGGACTTGGAACAAAGTTTTTAGTTTTTACAAATTAGTCCTTAAACTTTCTCAAATTACAAAAAGGTCCTTAAAAGATTAAAATTATATAAAATACATTTAAACATGTTAAAAATGTATGTTAAATAAATGCATAAAATACATTTGGGAGTATGGAACATTCGGGTAAACATGGATGGCCTTGAAACACAATTTTTTATTTTTATAATTTAGTCCCTATATGAAATGAAACACAAAATCAAATATTAAAAATATCTAAATCAACATGGAAAACATAAAAAAAAATTACATTGCTAGTTCGGCCAAGCACCTATGGCCTTAGAACAAAATTTTTTTATCTTTTTGTAGACAAGTCCCTAAACTTTACAGAATTGCAAAAAAAAAACTCCCTAGATGTATGAAACACATTCAAACATATAAAAAACTCATGGAAACACCCTTAAACGTCTCAATATAGATTCAACCATGCTTGGATGGCCATGGAAAAATTTTTGCAATTTCTCTAATGTAGTCCCTATATTTTCATAATTACAAAATAACCCCAAAAAAATCAAAACATTACAAAATCATCAACATTAGATTCAGCCAAGTTTGGAATCACCCTTCCAAGGTCTCCAAAATTTTTAGAAAAATTATTTTTAAGCCCCTACAAGTTTCAAATATTATAAAATAATCCAACACATCATAAAATCAAGCATGAAAATTATTTCAAGGATCGTAGAGAGATTTGGCCAACATGTATTTCACCAAAAAAATAATTTTTTTGTCACATATTTTCATGAATATTAAGATATATACATGTCATAATTTTTACCAAGCTCAAACATGCGTAAATACATAATAAATATTGAATAAATTAAAATAAATCAACATGAAAATATATAAAAAAAAAAGCACAAAAATATATACATGAGAATAATATTATTTCTATCAACAAACAAAAATAATCTCGATAAAAATCAACAAATTACTAATAAAAATTAAATAAAATAGTACAATAAAAAACTTTGTTTATAGCTATCATACTTGGCCTCTTAGCAGGTGCAAGCATGATTTTGGCTTATTAAAAGAAAGAAAACCAGATGAAAGCAACACAAACTAAAAAATTTCTAAGCCATTTTACCTAAAAAAGCTTGAAAACTTTAAAAAATATAAGTTTTTTTTTTTTTTTTGTATGTGAAGGCTAAAGACCCCTTATGAAAACTTTCTCCCCTTATTCCACGGAAGAGAATCAGCCAAGGCTTGAAAGAAAAAGCCTTGGTTGAATGGCCTAGAGTTTTCCACCAAATTCTACAATTTTCTTTTATTTTTTTATTCATTTATTTATCCATGTTTTAGAATTTTTTTTGATAAAGTTTAATTTATTATTTTTGTTATTTTGCATGATGATATCATACATGACATCATCATCAAGAGACATGTGAGAGAAAAAATTTAATTTGAATAAAAACAAATTATAGGGACTAGATTGTAATAAATTAAAAATTATACATTCAAAGAATAAAATCTCACATAACAATTTTAATTAAAAATTTAATCAAAATAAGCTTTTTGAACTTGTTAAAAAACAAAAATGAGCTTATTGAGCTTGTTGGAAAGTTAATGGGCTTATTGGACCCATTAAAAAAATTAATTGGTTTTAAAACCCATGAAATGAAAAAATAAATTTGGCCCATTAAAAATAAAATTAATAAAATTTCTATGTAAAAATTCAAAAAAAAATTTTTTAAAAATTTTATGTGTAAGAAAAAGGTAATTATAAATTCTAAACTCCTAAAATTTTACAAGAAAAACCTTTATAAAAGAAAATTATTATTTAAAAAAATACAAAATTCATAATAAATTAAATTTTTTAAAACTGATTTAATATGGATTTAATGAATGTATTTGAAGAATTTTAAAAATTATAAAATTAGAAAAATCACGCCTTAAAAATTTACAGAATAGAAAAATTCGTATATTGTAATGGAAAAATTACAAAAATATATTCAAATTTTATAAAAATAAATTAAATTCAACACATTAGTCAAAATATTAATTTATAAAAATAATAAGATGAGAATATGAAATTCAAAACAATTTTTATCAAAAAATTTCACGAGTATGATACTCTCAATACTGTGAAAAATTCAAATTTAAGTCCTAAAATTGACATATGGATTCCTTGTGGTAAAAAATGCCAATAATAATTTTTCCTTAAATATTTCTAATTTTTAGAGTGAGTATCGACATAAATATTGCATGGGTATCGATAAAATATATGACTGCCAACTTTCCAAATTTTACAAAAATTCTTGAAAAATTTTTGAAAATAAAAATTTAACTGTGATAACATCCGCATAAATAAATTTTGATGTTTCTCAAGCACAAAGTTAAAAGCTAATTTCTTACCTTGATATTTGTCTTTTTTACGAGATTTGTTCTATGCTACTCTTGAATGGTAATTTTTCTATCACATGAAAATGCAATTTTTTAGATATGATCAAATCGATATTGAAAATGTGCAGCTCACTTGAAAGAAGTGTACCCTTACCAGAAGACTGCTCAGTTTTTAATCTTGAATATTTTAAACTGTCAAGAAAGAGGTCTGGGCAAAATTAGGTGCCAATAGTAACAATATGCAAAATTACAATCAGCACTCTCAGGTTCATATAATCAGAAGAGAAATATAAATGCTAGAAATGATGCTCCTAGCAAATTATTTCATGATATTGCCTTTGCGACAAGGCAATGTGCGGTTGCGTAAAATGCCAAACTGCCTGATCAGAGCTAGCAATGCATGGTTAAAATAAAATAAACTGGAAAAGTAAATTGGACCGGTGTATGCAAGATTTTTGCATTTTTGTTACGGTTAAAGTGTACACGGCATTTCTTTTTTTCCTTTTGGTCAGTTAAAAACCGTGCCCAAAAAAAAAGAAAAAAAGCTTAACCGAAGCTTGTCTTCTGTGAAACTTTTGCCCTTTAAAGAGAGAAACACCCAGGCCTACGCATCACAGCTGAATTCTCGCTATCCAAACGGATAGCTGCGGTGAGTTTGCGCCGAAGAGGTGCTCAACTCCATTCAGCTGAAACTACATCCAAAACCAAACGAAGCCTAAAGCCCATATTTCAAGGCTGTTCATTATTTAACCTACTTACTATTAAAAAATTGTAACTTTGCATTTTTTTTTCTTAAAAAAGTAATTGGGATATAGAGTAAATTTTGTAATTTTGGATATAATATAAGAAAAATAATTAAAATATAATATGATACGAAAGAATAACGTAAATATGATATAAATATAAAAATATTTTAAAATTCATATGATAAAAATTATTAATATCTCAAAAATTATATAAATATATTATACTTTAAACATAATTATAACGCAAAAAAGTAATACCACTCTAAGAGATCACTGTTTTGTATGAAATTTTTAGTTGCTAATAATCAAGCCGCTGATAATATTCCGTCGAAAAAGTTTTCGGTTGAAAATAGCATAAAAAATATTGGAGCCTTAAAAGTATGAAAAAAGTGGAAATAAAGTTTTGAAATTTTAGATCTTGAAAATCTTGGAATTGAATAAATGGAAAATAAAAGACTCGAAAAAATTAAAAAGGAAATGTTGAAACTTAGAAATCAAGAAAAGAAAAATAAGATTTTTAAAAGCGTAAAAATAAATTTTACATTGGTAGTAAACAAAGAAATTAATTGCTAAATCCCTATTTAAACAATCCCATCCCAAATAGAGCAATACGTACAAGAAGGACAAAGCACACAAGATTAACAGAGAGGAATCAATGCACAAAACACAAAAACAAGCACATTAATCAAAAACACAAAAGCATGATAAAAAGGTGGCAATGATCTTATTCTAAGATTTCGAATTGGGGTTTTTAGGCATTTTTTTTTTAATATAATTTTTAAACAGAAGGAAAAAAAGTGAAATATATATATATTTTTGGTTCTTATGGCTGTGGAAGAAAGAGCTTTAGATGGTGCGTCCTCTTAAGTTTTCGTCTTAGATTTAAACTTTTCCTGAGGTAATGTGTAAATGAGATATTTGTACTTGTAAATTATTTGGGTTTGATTAAAAAAAAAATTTAAATGTGATTCAATCATTATTGAACTGAATTTAAATTCAGATAGCTTGAGCTATCGACCAGGCTATATTCAATTATCTTAATATCCTATTTGAGCAGCTTATTAACCTAATCGAGTTTTTTATTTATAATCTATGTTTTAATAATAATTTACTCTTTTACCTTTAGTATAAATATATACTTCAAAAATCAAAAAGTTAAACCTAAAAATCCAATATCACATTCGGCTTTTCCTTGCTCTCCACAGCCGCGCCTTTAGTTCCCAAATCCCAAATCAGATCTCTCTGGTTAAAGACTAATTTTAACCAGAATCTGCTGGGATCAATTATATCATAACTGTTGTCAGTTTGTTGGATCAGGCCTTCATAATCGACAACCACTGATCTCACAATATTATTTTTCATCCGAGAATTCATCATCAATAGTAATATTTATTCAGCAATATCTTAAAATCAACTTGGGAAAGAGCAGTTGCTGAGGTTTTTTCATCATCAGAACCGATGGGTATCTTTTCTTCAAGCTCTCGTTTATAGTATATATATTCTAATATTAATTTTTACTGATGTAGGAATGTTATTTTATTAGAGATTTTTCTCTTTTTGTGTTTAGAAAAATTTAAACTTGCTTATTTGTGTTATTTTTTTTAATTTTTTTGTCATTATATCATCCAAAAAAATTTTTATTATTTAAGTACAAAATATTTATATTGAAATGAGCTTGAGTTTGAGTATATAAAAAAATAAATGAACTTAATCGAGCTAAGCTTAAATAGTTTATTTTAATCCTAAGCTAAGTTCAAGTTTCAAAAAAATTTTTAATCTAATCCGAATCAAATTTCAAACAATAAATTTTGAGTCGAACTTGAATTTTTTAGTATTTGAGTTTGATTCGACTTGATTATGGTCCTATTATAAAGGGATTGGGTTTTAGTAAAGGAGAAAGGGTGTTAAAAGAATTCAGGAAAAGGACTTTCTGGATTTTCATGGATTTTTTTGATGATTGAAAAATTCATTAGTTGAAGTTTCAACGACTTTTAGAAGATTTTGTTGTCGAAATTTGGGTTTGGTTTGAATTTTAAATTTAGGTTGAATTTTTTTATGACGGTGCATGTTGTTTGATTTACCACATAAGTGCATATGTTGCAACCAGTAATTTAAATATAATCAATCTTACGATAAATTGTATTAAAATTGCCAAACATTAAAGTTTAAACAATCTAATTTTATCTAAACAATCGATTAAAAATTGTACATTAAAAGTAAACTAAAGTAACTAAATAATGAAGAAAAGAATTAGTTTAATAAATTAATGAGAAAAACCTAAAATTATAATTTTTTTTGACATTTTATTTGAATTTATTTTACTCTCTTAATTTTACTATAACAATGTATTATTAATCTTGAATTTTAAATTATTTATAAGTATATTCTGATAGTTTTGTAAAAATATTTTTTTTAACTAAATCATTATATTCATATGTGAATTGAATTAAAGAGAAACATATCAAACGTAAACTCTAAAATGATTATGCATGACACTCTCATTATATTTTTATCTAACATGCAGATCATTTCATTATTATAAATGAATATAAAACATATGTTATTCAATTTATGTTTAAATATATGCAGATCATTGCAAGTTCGTATGATAACTATAAATCTATATGAAAAGGGTTTGAGAGTCTATTATGCTTGAAGATGAACATCCCCACGATGACCAAAAATTGGTATATGAACATCCCCACGATGCCCAAAAGTTGTTGCCTATTAATCACATGTCCTAAACCTCAATTCAAGTTAATTTTAAATCTTTCAAAAAATAAAATTTATCACAACTAATCTAATGCACCAAATTCACGTTCGGCACATTACGAGACAGTGTTTGATCTTCTATCCTCGCTCATTTACTGTTTTAATTTATTTAATGTTGCACATGGAATATACACACACATTGTCACCGTTGACGCACTGGACCATTTGCTTCTACTTTTCATCTGTCCGTGGTGTCGGCAACATACAAGCTAGACACTTGTTTTTCTCATAAAAATTTGAAGATACATTCTTAAATTTTTAGGATACACATAATATCCGATACAAGGGATAATATGAGATATTAGAAAACTATTTTTTAGAGATGGGAAGTAGTAGTTTAAGTAGTAGTTTTAGGCGTGCCTCCATCTGAGGATTTTGAGGGCTTTTATAGAGGTTCAATTCTTATCTTTTATTTCACTATTACACATGTCTCTAACCCATTAGGTTTCCAAAAGATAATTCTTATCTCTAAAGATATTTTTTAGAGATGGAAGGCAGTAGTTTTCAGTGTGCTTTCGTCCGAGAATTCTGAGGGTTTTTATGGAGTTTGAACTCTTATCCTCTATTAAATGTGGCTCTAAGCCATAAGGTTTCCAAAACTTAATACTTATCTCTGGCGATACGTCAAAGAACAATTAAATCTTGATTGTCACTGCTGACGCACTGGGCCATGTGATTCTACTTTTCATCTGTCCGTGGTGTCGGCACCATACAAGCTAGACACGTGTTTTTGTCATGTTCTTTAAGTAAAAAAAAATTCTACTTGGCAACCAATGCTTGATCTGACTTTTCCTGTCTCAGTCTAATTAAGTATCATTTTTAGTTGGAAGGATGTGACATCTAATGGCCTTCTGGCCACTATCATGTCTAGGCTAGCACTGCGAAGCAATGTCTAGCAAAGATTTGCCTTCAATCATTTTCTGGATGATACCATGCATTTTTCTAAATACAAATATAAAATTGTTATACCTACCGCCTTGTTGTCATCTTATGGCTAGTAAAAAAAATGTATTGTGGCACTTAATGTATACATCTATATTTGATACAAGATAATATATAAACCTATACACATCTATAAATCATATAATGCTAAATCATTGAAAATTTTTAAAATTTAATATAATTTTTTTAATGAAATAATATTAAATAATTTATTGATAACTTATAAATTTATGTACTTTCAACTTAACTTCTTGTTTTATTTGTGGCAAATAAGTGTATTGAAGATCATTTTCTACTTTCGAAAGTTTTCAGATTGTTTATCTTGGCAGCTTATAGCATACGTTTCTTAAAGAAAGGTTTTGGTAACCTCTAGTGGCAACTGGTTTAACTGGTTGCAATAATTTTTATTTAAATTATTTTATTTTTTACATATATTATTATAAAATAATACATAAAATTATTATAATTATATAAATATATTTCAAATTACATAAATCATTATCATTAAAAAAATTTAAAATTATCAATAAATATTATAGCTACATATATTATATTATTTATTACATAAATTATTATGATTAATAATATAATTTAGTATTACATATTTTTATTATAATTACACATATACATTATTTACGTACATAAATTATGCTAAAAGATAATAAAAGTTGTAATAATAAATTTATTAAATTTATATAAAAATTTTGTAAGTTACGAAAATATATTATAATTAGGTAATAAAAAATAGCATTACATAAAACATTATAATTAAACAAATTATATTATTTATTACATACGTGTATCATCATATGTAATGTAAATAAATATTACACATATTTTTTACAATTGCACATATATATTATATATTTACAGAAATTATGATGAAAAGATAATAAAAGTTGTAATAGATAAATTTATTACATTTATATACAAATTTTATAAGTTATATAAATATATTACAAATAGGTAATAAAAAATACTATTACAGAAAATATTATAGCTATATAAATTATATTATATATAATATACATTTATTATCATAAGTAGTATAAATAAGTATCAATTATTTTTTTTACAATTACGTATATAAATTATATGTTACATAAAAATAATAAGAATTGTAAAACATTAATTTATTATATTTACATAAAAATTTTGTAAGTTGTATAAATATATTAGCAAATATAATAGTAGTAATAAATAAAATATAATAATTATATAAATTATATTATCTACAACATAATTTTATTATCATATGTAATAAAAATATTTATTACAAATTCTTTATTTACATTTACACGTAAATATTATGCATTACAAAAATCATTATAGTATAGATAATATATTTGTGTAAAAAAATTAAATGTAATATTTGTATGTAACAAATTCATACAAATTTAGCGAATTATGTATAAATATTACAGTTTTATATAATAACATTATCGTATCTGTAATATATCTATGTAAAATATTTCTTGAAGAAAATCAACTATAATTTTCTTGAAGCTATTTTTATTTAATATGTTATATATGTAGGTAATTAATTTTTTAGTAATTTTTTAGGTGAATTTTTTTTAATAATTTATTTGGGTATATTAATAATAATTATATTTTGTTAATAAAAATTAATCTTAGATAAAAAATATATTTTTATTTATTGGTAAAATTATAATTAAAGATTACAAAAATTACGTATAAATATTACAATTTATATAATGTTTATACGTGTTTGTGTAAGAAGTTTTTAAAAGTAATATTTCTATATAATTTGTTATATATAAACATTATTATATTACATATAAATGTTATAAGTTTTACATAAAATATTATCAAATCTGTAATATATTATGTAAAATATTTTTTAAAAAAATTAATTATAATTTTTTTAAAATTATGTTTTATTTTTTTGTTAAACGTACCATCAATCACAGTACGAGAAATTAATGCTCCAGGGGACGGGCAGGGAGGGCTGGGCCCTCTATGCTTATGGAAGCCCAACGGGGAATAGTTTTTCTTGACAAAGATTTCCTCTGGAAGAAACTAGACCCTGTCTCAGCACGATTAGAACACTTTCTGACATTAAACATGTCGTAAAAAAAATTTTTCATTAATATCTTTAATTTTTATACTATAATTTTTTAAATATTTCAAAATAATTTTTAATTTAAAATAAAAAATAAAATTTGTTATTATAATAAATTAATAAATGTATACTATTTATTATTATATAATTAATATGAGTTAATTAAATAAATAATTACATATATGGTAAAGATTAATTTTGATAATTTTTAATTATTTGCTATTTCTAAATATTAAATCATCTAAAATTTTATTATATACAAAATATAATTTAATGCTTGTAAAGTTATTTTATCTTTTAACTATATTTTACCTCACAACCACTACTTTGTTTGTATCTAATCAAATATCCAATCACTAATTTTAATTTCACGGTTATAGTAACCAATTTTATTTAAACTTCTTCAAAGGTCGGGCTATCTAAAAGTTTGTTTAATATTTGAGAGTATTTAGACAAAAGCACTAGGCTTGAAAGATAGACTTCGACAAAAAAATGAGCCCTATTTAAAAATGAATCAGGTATTGACTCCAATATTAAGCCCTATTTTGCAAAATCAATTTATAACATTTTATATCCTTATGTATAAAATATATATTGTATAAAATTAAAAAAAAATAATATATAAAGGTATGTAAAATTAATTTAGTTTTATATTACTTTTATAATTTTGATACATTTTTTTTTATTTTTACAAATTAACTATTGGATCTAATAATATAATTGTAATTTTAGTGCACATGAAGTTTCAAATTAATATGATATCTTTATTATATCAATCGAGCATGTGGTTTTTTTTAATATGAATTTAATGGCTGAAATTTTTTTATCAAACAAATAGTTAGACATTCTTAATTTACTCAAAATTTGATGTGCATAATTTATATGTGAATAAAATATGAAATACGATTGTTGGATCGTATAGAAAATTATAAAATGTAAACAAGCTAATTTTACTTTATATATATATATATATATATATATATATATATGGTTTTGTCATGCACTTTGATCTAAAATCTAATGTGTTCGAAAGAAAGTTCGAAGTCGATTGGCCTGTAAATTAGGGCATGGTGAATTTATGTAACACCCTAATCTCACATCCGGAATCTTTAAGGATCTACCATGATATATATATATATATATTGAGACTTAAGCCTATACTTGGGAGGCATATTTTGGGGATAAAATCGTGAGGTCTAATGGGCCAAAGTGGACAATACCTCACAGGTTGGGTGCAAGTCTCCACAAATGATATCAGAGCACGATCACCAGCCGACGGAGCTAAGTCCTACACTGTGGGAGCCACCTCTAAAATCTTGCAGGAGCTAAGTGCTACACGGTGGGAGCCACGTTTAGAATCCCAACGCTTGGTGTGATCTTGGTTTTGTCTATTCCGTACTAAGCTTGACGATGACGTCAAGCTTTAAAACTATGGGGAGTTTGTAACACCCTAATTCCACATCGGGAATCTCTGAGGATCTGCCATGATATATATGTTGAGACTTAAGCCTAATCCTTGCGAGGCACCTTTTAGGGACAAAACCTGAGGCCCAATGGGCCAAAGTGAACAATACCTTGTAGGTTGGGTGCGGGTCTCCATAAATAGTATTAGAGCGCAATCACCAGCCACAGATTGCTAAAAATTAACCCAGACAAAATAAGATGTCCACACACCGTCAATGAAAATTTTAAATTCCACTAAAAGGATTAAAACCATTATACATATCCATTTATGATATATTAAAAATTTAAAAATATAAATATAAAATCATAAGATGTCTAAAAATATTCTAACATCATATATGGAGTTAAAAATTCCATTTGAAATGAGTGAATAATTTTAATGAAAAATCAAGTGTTCAATTAGAACATGTCCTAATTATCTTTGGGACAAAATGGAAGAGGGGAAGAGATTTTTGAAAGAGAAAAAGGACCCAATAAACTGAAAGAGGAGCCGTATAAGGTGAAAATCTCATGTACAGCTCTGTACAGTGGTAGTAAGAGTGACTTATCTGTTAATTTTTCCTCTATCACCGCCCAAAAAGACCAAACTCTACCTTACATAACCATTTGTAGAATTTAAAGTTTCAATTGCAAATTCGAAAATATTTCTAACAAAATATAAAATAATATGATTAAAATGATAAAAACTGGAAAATATATTCATGGCATGGTTTTCGATTCACTCTTTTACACAATTTTAGTATAGATGTACACGAATAATTTCATGCATACAATTTTGCATAGATATTGAGCTACCATGCATTTTAAACACGAATATGAAAATATTGTACCTATCCGTCTGTTGTTATCTTATGCCTAGTTGAAAGGTTCTCTTGTATTAATATCTATATCTATATACTATCGTTGAAAGAAAAGGACATAAGAGAAAAGTTTATATATTTGTGTTATGCTCATGTTAATTTTTTGAATCATAAGTGTATCGAAGGCATTATATATTTGAATAAATTTGGACACATTTAGCTATTAATGTCGTATTCATGTTATTTTTTAAATAAAGTCAATACAAAATTTAAAAGAATAAAGGATGACCAATAATTGTATCCAAAAGATGAAAAATAATCTCCAAAAATTTTAAAAGCGAGGAGTCATCCCTAAAAGTTTTAAAGATGAAAAATCATCCTCAAGAGTCATCCTTTAAAACCATGCCTTTAAAAAGTTTTAAAGACAACATTCATCCCTAATACTATTAAATTAGGGATAACGTTCACCCTAAATACTACTAAAATCAATATAAAGATGACATTTCTTTTGATCATTTCCTTAATGTTGTTAGATTTAATAATACAAGTGCACATATCACTAAAAGTAATATAATGATAAAATAGAGTATCGATTTCAGAAGGAATTGATACCAAATTTATTAAGTGCTAAAATTAAAATAACATAATCTTATTTAAACAAATAATTATAAATTATAAATTAAAACTAAATAAAAATAATAAAGTAAATAATAAATTCTTAACTTTAATGTGATCTTAGAATCTTGTCACATGCCCTATTATTTAATTTTTAAATATATCCTGAATGGATACAAGAAGCGCTGTTAATTTTGTAATAAATTCAAACAATTTATTAATTGATTGTAGCTAGCCATGTGTGTGGCAATTTACGGCATTTTAATTTTTTGATTGTGATGAAAAAGGAAGAAAGGAAAGAGAAAGAGGACAAGAAAGAGAGAAGGAAAGAGAAAAAGAAAGAAATATTTACATATTCATGTTATATTCATATTATTTTATTGAATCATAAATGTATCAAGACATTATATACTTACATAAATTTTAATATGTTAATAATTTATTTTATATAGATTTTAATGTATTGGTATATTCATATCATATTCATATTATTTATTAGTATCCTATTTTAGTTATTTTTCTTATGCCATGCTCATGTCATATAATCATGAGTTTAAACCTAATTGAATGAGTTCAAACCTAATCGAATGAGTTCAAACAATTCGATTTTTATCCTGAATCAAACTCGAAATTTAAAAATAAAAATCAATCAAGTTCTAGTCGAATTTCAAATCTAAAATTTTGAGTAGAAATTTCCTATAACTTGGGACTGACACTAAATCAAATTCAAACTTCTTTTTTTTTAAAAAAAAAAAGAAAGAAAGAAAAAAAGAAAAAGTTACTGGATAACTAATTTAGCCCTTATCGATAATAATGCGAGACCATCTATTATACGTTTTTTAAGAGAGCTTTTGGTAAGCTTCTACCTAGCAACTGGTAACCAATAGCTATATTTAAGTTTTTTTCTTTTTTGCATTTAGTATTATGTAATATAAAATAAAATTATTACAATGACATAAATATGTTACAAGTTACATATATCTTTATAATTTGAGAAAAAAATTATAAAATTATTAATAAATATTATAGTTACATAAATTCTATTATCATTACATAAATTATTATTGTTATTCATAATATAAGTCAGTATTATATATTTTTGCTAATTACATAAATATATTATTTATTTACATGAATTATGATAAAATATAATAAAATTTGTAGTACATAAATTTATTATATTTATATAAAACTTTTGTAAGATGCACAAATATATTTCTAATAGGTAATAGAAAGTAGTATTGTATAAAATATTATAGTTACATGAAGGATATATTATCTAATTACATAAGTTTATCATTATAGGTAATAAAAGTAAGTATTACATAATTTTCTTACAATTACATCTATAGATTATACATTACATAACTTATAATAAAATAAATAAAAGTAGTAAAACATAAATATTTTGTAAGTTATATAAATATATTGGCAAAAGCGATAAAAAATAATATTACATAAAATATCGAAGTTACATAAATTATATTATCTATTACATAAGTTTATTATCATATGTTATAAAAATATGTATTACACATTTTTATTATAATTACATATAGATATTATATATTACATAAATCATTATAGTATAAGTAATGTATGTATGTAATAATATGTATTAGGTAACGTACTTATATAAATAATCCTACAAGCAATATTTGTATGTAATAAATTATATAAAAACATAAAAAGGCTTGATACAAATATTACAGAGTTACATAAAATATTACTTGAAAATGTAATGTATTTATGCAAAACATTCTTTCAAGAAAATTAAATATAAATTTTACTAAATAATTTTTTATTTTTATTAAATATATTATCTATGTAGGAAATTATTTTTTTAGTAATTTTTGAAATAAACAAATTTTATATTTTTATTATATTAATATATTTTTAATATTAGGAATAAATATATTATATTAATAAATAAATAAATTTTATAATAAATTTTTGATTTTTTTATTAGTTAAAAAGAATTTCCACTAAAGATTGTCAAAATTACACATATACATTAGAATGTAGGTAATATTTGTATATAATATGTGTTATGACTAATGTATCTATTTAAAAAATCTTTGAAGGTAATGTTTATATATAACAAGTTAAAGATATCATTACCGAGTCACATAAAAACATTACAGGGTTACATAACTACAACTGTAATATATTTATGTAGAAGATTATTTCAAGAAAATTAAATACAATTTAAAAAAATAATTTTTTTGATCTTTGATTAGATATATTATATATGTAAAAATTAATTTTGTTAGTAATATTTGAAATAAACAAATTTTTTAGACTTTCAAAATGGCCCACCAATTTGTATCATGTTTATATATTTATATCATGTTTGTGCATTTTATCCATTCATTAAAGTATTTTACATTTATATAAATTTGATCTGTAATAATTTCTATTAAAATATTAAAAAATATTTTATATTAATATTTATAGATTTTTATAATTAAATTTCCATAAAAATATTTTTTTATTAATAATAAGGATTTGAGAGAAGAAAAAGTAAGCAAAAAAAAATTGAGTTTTTATTATCCATATAACAATAATAATAATAATGATGATGATGATGATGATGATAATAACTTTTTAAAATATTTGAATAAAAATTATTTTTAAAAAATTAAGAAAATCATTTGAAATCCTCTTATCGAATAACCGATAAAGAGGGTAAATTGCTCCCAAAGTTTGTGGGTTAACCTCAAACTTTCTTTTCTGGACATCAAATTTAGATGCAAGTTTGTCACAATATCGATATAAAAGAGTGACTGGAGAGTAGAAAAGCAATTATGGACGTAGTACAAGTATTATATAGTACCAATGAACTTGAACACGATAAAAATATATGAATATATTAAAATATATAAAATGAGTTATTAGTATATTAAAATTTATATAAATATATAATATTTTAAAAATAATTATGACAAATGAAAATGCAAAAATACGATTTTTCCAACAAAACAATGTAATAATTTAAATAAAACGTACCTCTAGCCATTGTTGATCAAGCACCCAGACTCACTCCAAATACACAAAGATGAACACCCCGTATAAGCCTTCTATTCTATATCATTTTCTTGATAGTTACCTTATAATGGTGCACAGGCAATTTCTATAGACTAGACTAGGGACCTATACTAGAAGACTAATTAGAGTTGTATCCTACTATCAAAGACTCTGTATTCTAATTAGTTACTGAAGTAGAGTTTAACTATTATCACTAGAGTAGTTAAACTGAATTAGGATTTACTTTATAATTTCATCTTAATAATTTGATTTAATTATCTTGGTACATTTATTATCATGTGGGCCACATAAAGTTTAACATTCTCCCACTTGACCCATATGATAAACCAAGAACTCGAATAGGTGATAATTAAATCCAAAACTTTAACATGGCCATAAGTTGCTCTAGTCTGACTCCCACCCAATTAAAGATTTCACATAAACGAATCATGACGGTAGCATTCTAAAACGAATATTCCCTTCCATGTATTACAATGCATGATCATCTCTAAAAAAGTACTTTATGAGATAATACTTGTGAATGAATTTTCTATAATCATTCAAGGTCCACTTGACATGAAATCTTTATGTGCACAAATTGAAACATGTCCATAAACTCTAAGAATGTGAAATTAACACAATCAAAGAAGGCAAAATACATCATGACAATATTTAATTAGTCCTGTATGATCCACATAAATTTTAAACTGTTTTGTCGATAATGCTTTAGCCATGGGATCGGCTATCATTAAATTTGTACTGATGTGTTGGATATCCACTTCTTGCTTCTTTTAGAGTCTTCAGTAACAAGCTACTTTATATCTATTTGCTTGCTGCAACTCCCACTTTTATCATTCTTAGAAAAGCATATCACGTAAGAGTTGTCATAATAGATCTTTAATGGCCTTGCTGACAACTCTCAAACTAGAGATTAAATATCTCAACTTTATTG
>JBBYHL010445584.1:0-16840 GCA_038381835.1 Adansonia madagascariensis
TTTCTTTACTCGTAAAATTTTTAGTGGAATCCTCTCGAGTTTCAAATATCAAAATTCATAAGATATTATTATTTGATCCACATTAATTCTATTTCCAAAAATTCATTCATTTTCATGAGTTTTGAATTTTTTTCTTGAAATCCCCATGTTTTTGAAATATGGAGTTTTCTGCTCCTTGAATATTTTTGGGGTGATTTTTCTTAGTTTATGATTTTTAAAATTCATAAAATATTATTATTTGATCCACATTAATTTAGTTTTCAAAAATTCATTCATTGTCATGAGTTTTGAATTTTTTTCTTGAAATCCCTATATTTTTAAAATACGGAGTTTTCTACTCCGTAAATGTTTTCAGGGTGATTTATCTTGGTTTATGATTTTTAAAATTCATCAAATATTATTATTTGATTCACTTTAATTCAGTTTTCAAAAATCCATTCATTTCCATGATTTTTTATTTTTTCTTTAAATCCCCTTGTTTTTGAAAAATCGAGTTTTCTATTCCATAAATGTTTTCGGGGGAATTTTCTTTGGTTTAAAATTTTTAAAATTCATATAATATTTTCATTTAACTCTCATTAAAACAACTTTAAAAGTTTTAATTTATTTCATGGGTTTGAAATTTTTTATATATGTCAATTTTCTGACACTAAGGCATTTCTCATAAAATTTTACAAGTTTTTAACTTTCAATCAGGAACTTTTGCACCATTTCATTTCTAAAATATTTTCTATGATCAATTAACATTAATTCCAATTTTATTTTGATTTTGGAAATTTTATTTTATTTTGTTTTATTTACTTTTTCCAACTAGTTACATGTGAACTAGCTTGTTTACTCATCTAATTACCTTTTAACCAAGTTGGTTACATCCCAATTACCCATTACATGAGCTGATCAACTTCATCATGAGCTTGATAATAGAGTGACTTGTAAGAAAAGATAACAAGAGCATGGGCTTATGACACAACATTATTATTTCCAACCTAACAAGCCATCTTCACATGAAAAAAAAAAAAGAAGAAATTAGGGGCCATTCAGCCACTCCAATTCGGGGCAGCAATCTATAAATAGTGGATTTTTTCTTCATTGAGGGCTTTTTGGCTAGACAAAAAAAAAAAGAGAGAGCTTGGAAGAAAAAAACACTTAGTTTTTCAAGTTTTTCCTTAAGGTATCACACTTGTCTTTTCTCTTCTTCACTTTGATCCATTTTCATCCTCATTCATAAGCCAAAATCATTTTAAGGCTCATGGATTCTCATCCACATTGAAAGGCTAAACATGGTGGCTTTAATTTTTTATATATATTTTTAGTTATTTTTTAGTTAAATCTTGTATATAAATATACTATTATTCTTGTTATTATGATTTTGATTTTCTTGTATTTATGTTCATGTTTCTTTCATGTTATTATGATGTTGATACGTTGATTAGAATAATATTATATTTAGTTTATGATTTTACTTTGATTCAAGTTTGATGATAATTATTTATGCTTATTTCCATGGTTTTTTTTGTCAAAGCATGTATGTATTTCATGTTTTTCATCTTGGCCGAATCTAATTGGAATTGTTCATGTTTTATTTCATGATTTTTAGATTATTTTGTAATATTAGTAAACATAAGGACTAAATTGCAAAATTTATAAAAGTTTTTTTTTTACATTTTTGGCTTGGTTGAGAGCTTTGTATACCATGACATTTTTGATTTGTGTATTTGTAAACAATTTTTACGCATTTCTAGACTTTAGGGGTCATTTTGTAAATAATAGAAAGTTTAGGGACTAAATCGTAAAATATGGAAATATATGTTGTGGCTAAAAATGCTTGGTTGAGCCTTCTTGCATATTATTACCATGACTTTTGTGTTGATTCTTTACTGGTTTGATGATTTTTAATGATTTTTTATGGTACTTTACCATATAGGGGTCAAAATGTAATTTTACAAAGTTTAAGGGTTACTTTGTAAATTGTAAAAAAAACTTGGGCAAGGTATTTGCCGAATCTTTGTTGATATATTGGCTGCATTTTCATGCATAATTTCATACGATTTTTATGATTTTTAGGTTATTTTATTATGTAGGGACTAAAATAAAAATTTAAAAAAATGTTGGGACTAAATAGCAAATTTTCATATTTAGGAGGCAAAATATACATTTCATCAGTTTAATGATTTCTATTATTTTCATGGCCTTCCATAGGGATATTGAAATTTTCAAAACTTTTTGTATGTGTTTGGTCCTCCGAAGGATACGAAATGTAATTTTTAAAAATTTAGGGGCTTGATTATAAATTTTGCATTTCAAGTCAAACTGAAACTTTTAACTTTTCCATTTAGACTAAATTCATCTACTTTTCATCATTTTAGTGTCCATTAGGGTACCGGGATACTTTCACGTCGAAGGCATACCCTAGAGGCATTTTGGTAATTTTACTAAAATCAATTCCCAGATAGTAACCGAGATGCTTTTATGCAAAAGGTGAATGTTTAGGATTCATTTAGCCTGTTAAGGTCATTTTAGTGTCCATTACCGAGATACTTTCATGTCGAAGGTATACCCTAGGGGCATTTTCATAATTTTATCCACTGAGATATTTTTACGTCGAAGTTGAATGCTTAGGATTCATTTAGCCTTTTAAGGTCATTTTAGTGTCCACTAGGGGCATCGGGATACTTTCATGTCGAAGGTATACCCTAAGGGTATTTTTGTAATTTTTCTTACTGGGATCCTTTTACTCTAAAGGTGAATGTTTAGGATTCATTCAGCCTTCCAAGGTCATTTTAGTGTCCATTGGGGGTACCATGATACTTTCATGTCAAAGGTATACCTTAGAGGCATTTTCGTAATTGTTTCTACCGGGATGTTTTTTGCCAAAGGTGAATGTTTAGGATTCATTTAGCCTTTTAAGGTCATTTAGGTGTCCATTAGGGGTATCAAGATACTTTCACGTCAAAGGTATACCCTAAGGGTATTTTGGTAATTTCGTTAGAACCAAGTCCTATGTGATTATAAGAATATTTTCGTGTCTAAGAAACACATTAGGAATAGGTGCATCATTTTAGATTGTTATTGAGTTTTAGAAAGTTTTATAATATTTTCAATAAAATATAAATTTTCATTTTAGGAAATTAAGGCAATGTCTTCGAGTTAAAATAATACGTAGAATTTCTCCAAAAATATGAGAGAGGTTTTATGAATTTTTTTAATATCGAGAGATCTTTTTCAAAATGAAAGTCAAGATTTTATAAAATTTAAAAAATAATAATAATAATAACTTTTGCATTCTTTTGGCCCTCCACCGGGGTGCAAAAGATATTTTTAATTTTAAAACTTTTTGTGTTCCTCTGGTTTTCTATTGGGATACAAAGGAGAATGATAAAAAGCTTTCAAATTCCATTGGTCTTCCGATGAAGTACGAAAGAGATTTTGACTTCCAAAATTTTGAAAACCTGCCTAATATAGAATGATAAATCCATCTTAAAAAATTATTATTTCAGGAATCTATAATTAAATGCCATATGTTGAAACCGAATAAAAATTAAAATTCAAGTTAACACGTAATTAATAAGGTATCAATTTTTGGGCATCACGAGAGGGTCGATCCTTATTTGTGATCGTAATCGACTCTCAAACCCTTTTATATGATCTCTAGTATGATCGCGGGCCTTGGAGTTTGTATTCTAGGGTTCGTTAACCCTCGAAATACAAACTCTGGTAGGTGACCAATCTCACCTAACCCAAATAGATTGGTGGCGACTCTAAATAAATAGTCATTTCGTAATGACAATTTAAGCTTAAGTCGAGTGAGCGATTCATCTCGACCACCCAGCCCCAAAAATAAGAAGATGTCAATAATGATATGGCCTATAAAAATAAGATAATATAAAATAGTAATAAATTTAATAAATATAAGAGCGAAGGCTATTTAAGTTGGGCTTGGTTAGGATTCGTATCCAGGCTACGTTGCGACAATATTGATGCTTTATTTCATAAGACAAACTTCTATTTCTACTATTTTAAGAATTAAAGTTCATCTTTCAATTGGGATAAACATGAATTCACATAATAATCTCCTTTCTTTTCATGATATGGCACCACAAACTCATTCTCCTCATTGGGATAAATGATATTGATGCTTTGGTTTCATAAGAAAAACTTCACTTCCAACCATATTTTAGAATCAAAGTTAGTCTATCAATTGGGATAAACATGGATTCACGTAATGATCTCCTTTGTTTTCATGATTAGGAACCATAAACTCCTCATCCTTATTGGGTTAAATTACATTGATGTGTTGGTTTCATAAGAAAAGCTTTTCTTCCAACCATTTTTTAGAATCAATGTTTGTCTGCCAACTAGGACAAACACGGATTCATATAATAATCTGCCTTCTTTCATGATTGGGCACTATAAATACATTCTCCTCATTGGGATAAATGATATTGATACTTTGGTTTCATAGAAAAACTTCACTTCCCACCAATTTTTAGAATCAAAGTTCATCTGTCAATTAGGAAAAACATGGATTCACGTAATAACCTCCTTTCTTTTTATGATTGGGCACCATAAACACATTCTCCTCATTGGGATAAATGATATTGATGCTTTGCTTTCATAAGAAAAACTTTGCCTTCTCACATTCTTAGAATTAATATTCATCCGTCGAATTGGACAAACAGGGATTCACAGAATAATCTCCTTTCTTTTCATGATTGGGCACCATAAACACATTCTTCTCATTGGGATAAATGATATTGATGCTTTGGTTTCATAAGAAAAACTTTTATTTCTACCATTTTTAGAATTAAAGTTCATCTTTCAATTAGGATAAACACGAATTCGCATAATAATCTTTGTTCTTTTAGTGATTGGGCACCATAAATTTATCCTCTTCATTCAGATAAATGAACTGATGCTTTGGTTTCATAAGAAAAACTTCACTCTTGACAATTTTTTAGAATCAAAGTTCATCTATCAATTGGGATAAACATGGATTCACATAATAATCTTTTTCGTTTTCATGATTAGGAACCATAAATGCATTATCCTCATTAGGATAAATGACATTGATGTTTTGGTTTCATAAGAAAACCTTTTCTTCTGACCATTTTTTAGAATCAAAGTTCGTCTGTCAACTAGGACAAACACAGATTCACATAATAATCTCCTTTCTTTTCATGATTGGGCACCATAAACATAATCTCCTCATTGAGATAAATGATAATGATTCTTTAGTTTCCTAGGAAAAACTTCTTTTCCACTATTTCTAGAATTAAACTCGTCCTTCGATTTGGACAAACACGGATTCACATAATAATATCCTTTTTTTTTCATAATTGGGAACCATAAACTCATTCTCCTAATTGGGATAAATGATATTGATGCTTTGGTCCCATAGGAAAAACTTCACTTCCCACTATTTTTTAGAATCAAAGTTCATCTTTCAGCTGGGAAAAACATGGATTCATGTAATAATCTCCTTTCTATTCATGATTGGGCACCATAAACACATTCTCCTCATTGGGATAAATGATATTGATGCTTTGGTTTCATAAGAAAAACTTCTTTTTCTACCATTTTTAGAATTAATGTTTGTCTGTTGATTTGAACAAACACAAATTCACATAATAATCTTTTTTCCTTTCATAATTGGGCACCATAAATACATTCTCCTCATTGCGATAAATGATATAGATGCTTTGGTTTCACAAAAAAAACTTCTCTTTCTACCATTTTGAGAATTAAAGTTCATATTTCAATTTAGATAAACATAGGTTCACATAATAATCTCCTTTCTTTTAATGATTAGGCACCACAAATTCATTCTCCTCAATGGGATAAATGAATTGATGCTTTGGTTTCATAAGAAAAACTTCAATTCTCGCCATTTTTTAGAACCAGAGTTCATCTATCAACTAGGATAAACACAGATTCACGTAATAATCTCTTTTGTTTTAATGATTAGGATCCGTAAACTTATTCTCCTCATTGGGATAAATGATATTGATGCTTTATTTGATAAGAAAAACTTCTTTTTTTACCATTTTTAGAATTAAAGTTCATCTTTCAATTGGGATAAACACTGATTCACATTATAATCTCTTTTTTTCTTATGATATGGCACCATAAACTAATTCTCCTTATTGGGATAAATGAAATTGATGCTTTGGTTTTATAAGAAAAACTTCACTTCCCACCATTTTTTAGAATCAAAGTTCGTTTATTAATTGGGATAAACATGGATTCATGTAATAATCTCCTTTGCCTTCATGATTAGGAACCATAAACTCATTATCCTTATTGGGATAAATCATATTGATGCTTTATTTCATAAGAAAAACTTCCCTTTCTATCATTTTAGAATTAAAGTTCATCTTTCAATTGGGATAAACATAGATTCACATAATAATCTCCTTTCTTCTCATGATATGGCACCACAAACTCATTCTCCTCATTGGGATAAATGACATTGACGCTTTTGTTTTATAAGAAAAACTTCACTTCCCACCATTATTTAGAATTAAAGTTCGTCAATCAATTGGGATAAACACGGATTCACGTAATGATCTCCATTGTTTTCATATTAGGAACCATAAACTCATTATCCTCATTGAGATAAATTATATTGATGCATTGGTTTCATAAGAAAAGCTTTTCTTCCAACCATTTTTTAGAATCAATGTTTGTTTGTAAACTAGGACAAGCACAGATTCACACAATAATGTCCTATCTTTTCATGATTGAGCACTATAAACACATTCTGCTCATTGGGATTAATGATATTGATGCTTTGGTCTCATAGGAAAAACTTCACTTCCCACATTTTTTTAGAATCAAAGTTCATGTGTCAATTAGGAAAAACATGGATTCACGTAATAATCTCCTTTCTTTTCATGATTGGGCACCATAAACACATTCTTCTCATTGAGATAAATGATATTGATGCTTTGCTTCCATAAGAAAAACTTCTCTTCCTATCATTCTTAAAATTAATGTTTGTCCATCGATTTGGACAAATAGGGATTTGTAAAATAGTCTCCTTTATTTTCATGATTAGGCACCATAAACATATTCTCCTCATTAGGATAAATGATACTGATGCTTTGGTTTCATAAGAAAAACTTTTATTTCTACCATTTTTAGAATTAAAGTTTATCTTTCAATTAGGATAAACATGAATTCAAATAATAATCTCTGTTTTTTTAATGATTAGGCACCGTAAATTCATTCTCCTTATTCGGATAAATGAACTGATGCTTTGGTTTCAGAAGAAAAACTTCACTTCTGACATCAAAGTTTATCTATCAATTAAGATAAACATGGATTCACGCAATAATCTCCTTTGTTTTCATGATTACGAACCATAAACTCATTATCCTTATTGGGATAAATGACATTTATGCTTTGTTTTCATAAGAAAATCTTCTCTTTCTACCATTTTTAGAATTAATGTTCATCCGTTGATTTGGACAAACACAGATTCACATAATAATCTTCTTTCTTTTCATGATAAAGAACCATAAACATAGTCTCCTAGTTGGGCTAAATGATATTGATGCTTTGGTTTCATAAGAAAAGCTTCTCTTTCTACCATTTTCACAATCAAAGTTCATCTTTCAATTGAGATAAACATGAATTCACGTGATAATCACTTCTTTTTAATGATTAGGCACCTCAAATTCATTCTTCTCATTGGGATAAATGAATTGATGCTTTGGTTCCTTAAGAAAAACTTCACATCCCACCATTTTTTAGAATCAAAGTTTGTCTGTCAATTGGGATAAAGATGGATTCATGTAATAACCTCCTTTCTTTTCATTATTGGGCACCATAAACACATTCTTCTCATTGGGTTAATTGATATTGATGTTTTGGTTTCATAAAAAAAATTCTCTTTCTACCATTTTTAGAATTAAATTTATCTGTCAATTTGGACAAACACGGATTCACATAATAATATCCTCTCTTTTTATAATTGAGAACCGTAAACTCATTCTCCTAATTGGGATAAATGATATTGAAACTTTGGTTTCATAAGAAAAACTTCACTTTCCACCATTTTTTAGAATCAAAGTTTCTTTATCAATTGGGATAAACATAGATTCAGGTAATAATCTCCTTTGTTTTCATGGTTAAGAACCTTAAACTCATTCTCCTCATTAGGATAAATGACATTGATGCTTTGGTTTTATAAGAAAAGATTTTCTTCCAACCATTTTTTAGAAATAAAATTCGTCTATCAACTAGGGCAAACACAGATTCATATAATAATCTCTTATCCTTTTATGATATGGAACCACAAACTCATTCTCCTCATTAGAATAAATCACATTGATTCTTTGGTTTTATATGAAAAGCTTTTCTTCTAATTATTTTTAGAATCAAACTTCATCTGTCAATTAAGACAAATATGGATTCACATAATAATCTCCTTTCTTTTCATGATTGGGTTCCATAATCTCATTCTACTCATTACGATAAATGACATTGGTGCTTTGATTTTGTAAGAAAAGCTTTTCTTTCTACCATTTTAGAATTAAAGTTTGTTTGAAAATTAGGATAGACACTGATTCACATAATAATCTCCTTTCTTTTCATGATTAGGCACCATAAATTCATTCTCCTCATTAGGATAAATGAATTGATGCTTTGTTTCATAAGCAAAACTTTACATCCTACCATGTTTTAGAATCAAAGTTCATCTGTCAATTGGGATAAACATGGATTCACATAATAATCTCTTTCCTTTTCATGATTGGGCACCATAAACAAATTTTCCTCATTCGGATAAATGATATTGATGCTTTATTTCATAAGAAAAACTTTATTTTCGACCATTTTTAGAATTAAAGTTAGTCTATTAATTGGGAAAATACGGATTCACGTAATAATCTCATTTGTTTTCATGATTAAGAACCATAAAATCATTATCCTCATTAGGATAAACAATATTGATGCTTTCATTTCATAAGAAAAGCTTTTCTTCTGACCATTTTTTAGAATCAAAGTTTATCTGTCAACTAGAACAATCACGGATTCACATAATAATCTCTATTCTTTTCCTTAATTGGGTGCCATAAGCACATTCTTCTCATTGGGATAAATGATATTGATGCTTTGGTTTCATAGGAAAAACTTCACTTCCCACCATTTTTAGAATCAAATTTCATCTATTGATTGGGATAAACATGAATTCACATCCTAATCCATTTCTTTTCATGATCAGGCTTCATAAGCACATTCTCCTCGTTGGGGTAAATGATATTTATGTTTTCATTTGACAAGAAAAGCTTCTCTCTCTACCATTTTTAGAATAATTGTTTGTCTATTGATTTGGACAAACACGGATTCATAAAATAGTGTTCTTTTTTTCATGCTTGGCACCATAAACAAATTCTCCTTATTGGGATAAATGATATTAATGCTTTGGTTTCATAAGAAAAACTTCTCTTTCTACCATTTTGAGAATTAAAATTCATCTTTCAATTAGGATAAACACGGATTCACATAATAATCCTCTTTCTTTTAATGATTGGGCACTACAAATTCATTCTCCTCTTTACGATAAATGAATTAATGCTTTGGTTTTATAAGAAAAACTTCACTTCCCACCATTTTTTAGAATTAAAGTTCATCATCAACTAAGATAAACATGGATTCAGGTAATAATCTTCTTTGTTTTGATGATTAGGAATCGTAAACTCATTATTCTCATTGGGATAAATGATATTGATGCTTTATTTTGTAAGAAAAACTTCTCTTTCTACCATTTTTAGAATTAAAGTTCATCTTTCAATAGAGATAAACACAGATTCACATAATAATCTCCTTTCTTTTCATGATATGCTACCATAAACCCATTCTCCTCATTAGGATAAATGACATTAATGCTTTGGTTTGATATGAAAAGTATTTCTTCCAACCATTTTTTAGAATTGAAGTTTATCTAACAATTAGGACAAACACGGATGCACATAATAACCACCTGTCGTTTCATGATTGTATACCATAAGCTCATTCAACTCATTGGGATAAATGATATTGATGCTTTAGTTTTGTAAGAAAGGCTTCTCTTTCTACCATTTTTAAAATTAAAGTTCGTTTGTCAATTGGGATAAACACGGATTCATATAATAATCTCTTTCATGATATGGCACCACAAACTTATTCTCCTATTTTGGATAAATGACATTGATGCTTTGGTTTCATATAAAAAGCTTTTCTTCAAACCATTTTTTAAATCAAACTTCGTCTGCCAATTAGGATAAACACAGATTCACATAATAATCTCCTTTCTTTTCATGTTTGGGTACCATAAGCTCGTTATACTCATTGGGATAAAAGGCATTGATCTTTGATTTCGTAAGAAAAACTTCTTTTCTACCATTTATAGACTTAAAGTTCATCTTTTATTTGAGATAAATACGGATTCACATAATAATTTCCTTCCTTTTTATGATTGGACCCCACAAACTCATTCTCTTTATTGGGATAAATGAATTAAAGCTTAGTTTCCATAAGAAAAACTTCTCTTCCCATCATTTTTTAGGATCACAGTTTGTCTATCAATTGGGATAAACACAGATTCACGTAATAAATCTCCTTTGTTTTCATGATTAGGAACCATAAACTATTATCCTCATTGGGATAAATTACATTGATGCATTGGTTTCATAAGAAAAGCTTTTCTTTCAACCATTTTTCAAAATCAAAGTTCGTCTGTCAACTAGGACAAATATGGATTCATGTAACAATCTCCCTTCTTTTCATGATTAGGCAGCAAAAACACATTCTCCTTATTGGGAAAAATGATACTGATGCCTTGGTTTAATCAAAAAGACTTCACTTGGCACCATTTTTTAGAATCAAAGTTCATCTGTTAATTAGGAAAAACATGGATTCACATAATAATCTCCTTCCTTTACATGATTGGGCACCAAAAACACATTCTCCTTATTGGGATAAATGATATTGATGCTTTGGTTTCATAAAAAAAAACTTCTCTTTCTACAATTCTTGGAATTAATGTTCATCCATCGATTTAGAAAAACAGGGATTCACATAATAATATCCTTTTTTTCATGATTGGGTATCATAAACACATTCTCCTCAATAGGGTAAATGATATTGAAGCTTTGGTTTCATAAAAAAAACTTTTATTTCCACCATTCTTAGAATTATTTTTGTTTGTCGGTTTGGAAAAATAGGGATTCACATAATAATCTCCTTTCTTTTCATGATTAGGCACCATAAACACATCCTCTTCATTGGGGTAAATGATATTGATGCTTTGGTTTCATGCAAAAAGCTTTTCTTTCTACCGTTTTTAGAATTAAAGTTCGTCTGTCAATTGGGAAAAGCACATATTCATATAGTAATCTCCTTTTTTTTCATGATTGGGCACCATAAACTTATTCTCCTCATTTGGTTAAATGAATTGATGCTTTGGTTTCATAAGAAAAACTTCACTTCCCACTATTTTTTAGAATCAGAGTTTATCTGTCAATTTCGATGAACATTGATTCACATAATAATCTTTTTTCTTTTCAAGATGAGGAACCATAAACTCATTCTCTTCATTTAGATAAATGACATTAATGCTTTGGTTTCGTAAGAAAAGCTTCTCTTTCTGTAATTTTTAAAAGTAAAGTTCATCTATCAATTAAGATAGACACGGATTCACATAATAATCTCTTTTTTTTCATGATTAGGCACCATAAACACATTCTCCTCATTGGGGTAAATGATATTAAAGCTTTGGTTTCATAAGAAAAACTTTTCTTTCTACCATTCTTAGAATTAATATTCGTCTGCCATTTTTTTCATGATTGGGCACCATAAACACATTCTCCTCATTAGGGTAAATGATATTGAAGCTTTGGTTTCATAAGAAAAACTTTTATTTCTACCATTCTTAGAATTAATATTCATCTGTCGGTTTAGACAAACAAGGATTCATATAATAATCTCCTTTCTTTTCATGATTAGGCACCATAAACACATCCTCCTCATTGGGGTCAATGATATTGATGCTTTGGTTTCATACGAAAAGCTTTTCTTTCTATCTTTTTTAGAATTAAAGTTTATTTGTAAGTTGGGAAAAGCACATATTCACATAATAATCTCTTTTCTTTTCATGATTGGGCACCAAAAACTTATTCTCCTCATTAGGTTAAACGAATTGATACTTTGGTTTCATAAGAAAAACTTCACTTTCCACCATTTTTTAGAATCAAAGTTTATCTGTCAAGTTGGATAAACACTGATTCACATAATAATCTTTTTTCTTTTCAAGATGAGGAACCATAAACTCATTCTTTTTATTTAGATAAATGACATTGATGCTTTGGTTTCATAAGAAAAGCTTCTTTTTTTGTAATTTTTAGAATTAAAGTTCATTTATCAGTTGGGATAGACACAGATTCATGTAATAATCTCTTTTTTTTTTCATGATTGGGCACCATAAACACATTTTCCTTATTAGGATAAATGATATTGATGCTTTGATTTCATAAGAAAAACTTCTTTTTCTACCATTTTTGGAATCATCTTTTAATTGGGATAAGCACAGATTCAGATAGTAATTTCCTTTTTTTTAATGATTGGGCACCTCAAATTCATTCTCCTTTTTGGGTTAAATGAATTGATGCTTTGGTTTCATAAGAAATACTTCACTACACACCATTTTTTAGAATTAAAATTCATCTGTTAATTTGGATAAACACAGATTCACATAATAATCTCCTTTCTTTTTAAGATGAGGAACCATAAACTCATTCCTTTCATTGGGATAAATGACATTGATGCCTTTGTTTTGTAAGAAAAGCTATCTTCCGACCATATTTTAGAATTAAAGTTAGTCTGTCAACTAGGACAAACATGGATTCACATAATAACTCCCTTCTTTTCATGATTGGGCACCATAAATGAATTCTCCTCATTGGAATAAATGATATTGATGATTTGGTTTTATAGGAAAAATGTGACTTTCCACCATGTTTTAGAATCAAAGTTCATCTGTCAATTAGGATAAACATGTATTCATACAATAATCTCCTTTCTTATCATGACTGGGCACCATAAACATATTCTTCTTATTGGGATAAATGATATTGATGCTTTGGTTTCATAAGAAAAACTTTTATTTTTACCATTCTTAGAATTAAAATTCATCTTTCAATTGGTATAAACATAAATTCACATAATGATCTCCTTTCTTTTAATGATTGGGCACCACAAATACATTCTTCTCATTAGGATAAATGAATGGATGCTTTGGTTTATATGAAAACTTCACTTCCGATGATTTTTTAGAATCAAAGTTCGTCTATCAATTGAGATAAACATAGATTTAGGTAACGATCTCCTTTGTTTTCATGATTAGAAACCATGAACACATTCTCCTCATGGGATAAATGATAGTGATGCTTTGGTTTCACAAGGAAAGCTTTTCTTTCGACCATTTTTTAGAATCAAAGTTTGTCTGTCAACTAGGACAAACATGGCTTCACATAATAATCTCTTTCATTTTCATGATTGGCCACCACAAACACATTCTACTCATTGGGATAAATGATATTGATGCTTTCATTTCATAGGAAAAACTTCTCTTTCTACCATTTCTAGAAATAAAATTGTTTGCCGATTTGGACAAACACAGATTTATATAATAATATCCATTCTTTTAATAATTGGACAGCATAACACATTCTTTTCATTGGAGTAAATGATATTGATGCTTTAGTTTCATAGGAAAAACTTCACTTTTGACCATTTTTAAGATCAGAGTTTGTCTTTCAACTGGGAAAAACATGGATTCATGTAATAATCTCTTTTCTTTTCATGATTAGGCACCATAAACACGTTCTCCTCATTGGGATAATGACATTGATGCTTTGTTTTCAAAAGAAAAACTTCTCTTTCTACTATTCTTAGAATTAATGTTCGTCTGTGGGTTTGGACATCTAAGGATCACATAATAATCTCTTTTCTTTTCATGATTAGGCACCATAAACACATTCTCCTCATTGGGATAAATGATAATGATGCTTTGGTTTCATAGGAAAAACTTCTCTTTCTACCATTTTTAGAATTAAATTCGTTCGTCAGTTTTGACAAACACGGATTCACATAATAATATGCTTTCTTTTCATAATTGGGAACCATAAACTCATTCTCCTAATTGGGATAAATGATATTAATGCTTTGGTTTTATAGGAAAAAATTCACTTTTTATCATTTTTTAAAATCTAAGTTCGTCTGTCAATTGTGATAAACATGGATTCACATAATAATCTCCTTTCTTTTCATGATTGGGCACCATAAACACATTCTCCTCATCAGGATAAATGATATTGATGCTTTGGTTTCATAAGAAAAACTTGTCTTTCTACCATTTTTAGAATTAATGTTCATCCGTTGATTTGGACAAACACAGATTCACTTAATAATCTTTTTTTTTCATGATTGGGCACCATAAACACATTCTCCTCATTGGGCTAAATGATTTTGCTGCTTCGGTTTCATAAGAAAAACTTCTCTTCCTACCATTTTTAGAATTAAAATTCATCTTTGAATTGGGATAAACATAAAGTCACATAATAATCTTATTTCTTTTAATGATTGGGCACCACAAATTCATTCTCCTCATTGGGATAAATGAATTGATGCTTTAGTTTTATAAGGAAAACTTCACTTCCCACCATTTTTTAGAATTAAAGTTCATCTATCAATTAGGATAAACACATATTCTTGTAATAATCTCCTTTGTTTTAATGATTAGGAACCACAAACTCATTCTCCTCATTGGGGTAAACGATATTGATGCTTTATTTTATAAGAGAAACTTCTCTTTCTACCATTTTTAAAAGTAAAGTTCATCTTTTAATTGGGATAAACACGGATTCACATAATAATATCTTTTCTTTTCAAGATATGGCACCATAAATTTATTCTCCTCATTGGGATAAATCACAGTGATGCTTTGGTTTTATAAGAAAAACTTTACTTCTCACCATTTTTTAGAATCAAAGTTCATATATCAATTAGGATAAATACGGATTCACGTAATAATCTCCTTTGTTTTCATGATTAGGAACCATAAATTCATTATCCTTATTGGGATAAATTACATTTATGCATTGGTTCCGTAAGAAAAGCTTTTCTTCCATCCATTTTATATCAATGTTCATCTATCAACTAGGACAAACATGGATTCACAAAATAATCTCCTTTCTTTTTATGATAGGGTACCATAAACTCATTCTCCTCATTAGGATAAATGAATTGATACTTTGGTTTCAGAAGAAAAACTTCACTTCCCATCATTTTTTAGAATCAAAGTTAGTTTGTTAATTAGGATAAACATGGTTTCACCTAATAATCTCCTTTCTTTTAATGATTTGGCACCATAAACACATTTTTCTTATTGCGATAAATGATATTGATGTTTTATTTCATAAGAAAAACTTCTCTTTGTACCATTTTTAGAATTAAAGTTCATCTTTCAATTGGAATGAACATGGATTTACATAATAATCTCCTTTTTTTTCATGGCTGGGCACCATAAACTCACTTTCCTCTTTGGGATAAATGATTTTGATGCTTTGGTTTTATAAGAAAAACTTCTATTTCTACCTATTTTAGAATTAAAGTTCATCTTTCAATTGGGATAAACATAGAGTCACAAAATAATCTACTTTCTTTTATTGATTAGGCACCATAAATTTATTCTCCTCAATGGGATAAAAAAATTGATGCTTTGGTTTTATAAGGAAAACTTCACTTCCTACCATTTTTTGGAATCAAAGTTCATCTATCAACTGAGATAAACATGGATTCACATAATAATCTCTATTGTTTTAAAGATTAGGAACCCTAAACTCATTCTTCTCATTAGGATAAATGATATTGATGCTTTATTTCATAAGAAAAACTTCTCTTTCTACCATTTTTAGAAGTAAAGTTTGTATTTCAATTGGGATAAATACGAATTCACATAATAATCTCTTTTCTTTTTGAGATATGGCACCATAAACTCATTCTCCTCATTGGGATAAATGACATTGATGGTTTGGTTTCATGAGAAAAACTTCATTTTCCATAATTTTTTAGAATCAAAGTTCGGCTATCAATTAGGATAAACATGGATTCACATAACAATCTCAGTTCTTTTCATGATTGGGCACCATAAGCTAATTGTACTTGGGATAAATAACATTGATGCCTTGGTTTTGTAAGAAAAACTTTTCTTTCTACCATTTTCAGAATTAAAGTTCACCTTTCAATTGGGATAAACACGAATTCACATAATAATCTCCTTTATTTTCATGGTTGGGCACCACAAACTCATTCTCCTTATTGGGATAAATGAATTAATGCTTTGGTTTCATAAGAAAAACTCCACTTCCCATCATTTGTTAGAATCGAAGTTTGCCTATCAATTGGGATAAACACAGATTCGCGTAATAAACTCCTTTGTTTTCATGATTAGGAACCATAAACTCATTATCCTCACTGGGATAAATTACACTGATGCATTGGTTTGATAAGAAAAGCTTTTCTTCCAACCATTTTTCAGAATCAAAGTTCATCTGTCAACTAGGAGAAATACGAATTCACATAATAATCTCCTTTCTTTTCATGATTAGGCACCAAAAATACATTCTCTTAACTGGGATAAATGATATTGATCCTTTGCTTTCTTGGGAAAAACTTCACTTCCCACCGTTTTTTAGAATCAAAGTTCGTCTGTCAATTAGGAAAAACATGGATTCACATAATAATCTCCTTTCTTTTCATGATTGGGCACCATAAACACATTCTCCTCATTGGGATAAAT
>JBBYHL010445615.1:0-16835 GCA_038381835.1 Adansonia madagascariensis
TGGGCTTTAAGAAAGGTGCCATCGACTTGTGGGCTTTAAGAAAGGTGCCATCGACTTGTGGGCTTTGAAGGGATGCCACCAACTTATGGGCTTTAAAGGGGGGCCACTGACTTATGGGCTTTGGAAAGGGTGCCACTGACTTGTGGTCTTTGAAGGGATGCCACTGACTTGTGGGCTTTGAAGAGGTGCCACTAATTTATGGGATTTGAAAAGGGTGCCACCAACTTATGGGCTTTGAAGGGATGCAACTAACTTGTGGGCTTTGAAGGGATGCCATTGACTCATGGGCTTTGTAAAGGATGCCACTGACTTATGGGCTTTTGGAAAGATACACTGACTTGTAGGCTTTGAAGAGGATGCCACAGACTTGTGGGCTTTGAAAAGGTGCCACTGACTTGTGGGCTTTGAAAAGGGTGCCATTGACTTGTGGGCTTTTGGAAAGGTGCCACTGACTTGGTTGCTAAAAAAATTAGCCTGAACAAAATAAGGTGTCTACAGTGCGTGAAAGGATCAAGATAGGATACCATCAAAGTGATTGACGAGATCTGAGGATCACATGGACTAATTGGGATAGTACCAAAAAGGAATCATTCACTAAAAGATATAGAGATATTGCTCTTCTGCTTCAAGTTCATTTGGATGTCAATTTGTTACAAACGGTCTCTCAGTTTTGGAATCCAACATATCGGAGTTTCATTTTTAGTCATGAGGATTTAGTCCCCATGGTAATGAATACACTGTGTTACTCAACATTGAAAGGGCAAAGGTTGATAGGATATACTGCAAAGCATTGAATCCTCTAACCTTTAAGACAAGATTGGCTCAAATCCTCGGGGCAATGGAGTCTTAGATTGAGAGTCAGATCAAAACAAAGGGGAACAGTGAATGCATTTATGGGCCAATTTAAGAGAAGCAATGGTGAGTACCGTTGACATCCGAAAAATCCAAGATATCTACGCTTTGGAAATATAAGGTCAGGTTATATTCGCAAAGACATTGGGCTATGTTGAAGCTATGGTAGCAGATGTTTTTTCTTGCTTGTGCTGCAACATTAATCCCACACTAGCTATCCTTGCCGAAACTATTCAAGCTCTTAATTTTTGTAAGAAAATGAAAATGGACCATTTCATCAGATGTGCACTACTCTTTCACATTTGGCTCGTCAATCACTTTAGCCCAGAAGAAAGTAGGATGTCGCACCACTTCTTACCCAGTTTTAGCCCTATCTCTGAAGTACTCGAAAAGAAATGGCCTTAAGATAAATCTGAAGAGCAATGGGTCCAAAAATTTTGGAACCTCAAGGGGGAGGAGGTAACATGGAAGGCTTCTTGGATTTTCCAATAAACAATCATATACCAATGCAGAGATTACAGTTGTGTACCACTTATGGGATTATAAGGAAGTACTAGCTATGCCCTCTTTAGTCTTCGACAATTTTAGTGCCATCAATCTATCCTCTTCATCTAAGACTTAGAGTTGTGGGATTTCAATTATGGCAAGCCCAGGTACAAGTTGAAAGTCTAGCTAGCCTTTCAAGCATGAAACAAATGTGTTGCATGGAGAGATATTGGAGAAGAAGTAGTATGACCCCAAGATATGATGAATGAAGGATCCATCACATTAATGATGCCATGCCCTTGTTTGGTATTGGGACATTACAAATGCCAGTTTATGAATTTCCCTTTGAGGTTAAATTGCTCAAGCGAGAGTTCGAACAAGAGAAGGCGACCTTTGCCAAGGAGATTACTCGATTAAAAGAGGAAAATAGTCAATTGAAAATGGATCTCTACCTCAGGGATAGCAAGATAAACAAGGTTGTCATGAAAAAAAACCACCTCAATAAGGATCTTGAGAGCTTGAAAAGAGACTATTGGCCTTAACAAAGCAAGCAAGTCCTGAAGGCTTAGAAAGTCATCGACAAGTGGAGGATAAATATTACTGCTCCCAAGAAGGAACTACACCAATGGAGAGAAACTGCTAGGGCCAATAGGGACAAGCTTGTTAGAGCCCAGGCTCTTGCATTAACTTATCGAAAGAGGAATGAATGGTTAGAGGTTAGAGTCTGGGATTTGAGAGTAAACCAAGCTGAAAATAGAGTTTTGACACTAAAAATCCAAGACTTAGAACATTCACTTCAAGCTCGCCAAGACCAAGTCGATGCACTAGTGAGAGCCTCCAAACAACGGGACCAAGAATGGCTTTAAGTGGTTGATCACACACACCAAAACCATCAGGACTATCATTGCCATCTCACAAAGCAGATCCAGGTAGCTCAGTTGGAGGCCGAGAACATGATGGATATAGCCCGATCCCTAACACATTATATCTTGCCCATCGAAGCCTATGAGCAAGAGTTATTGTATTTCTTGGACCATGTAATCAAGCAATGTAACCTTGTCAAGCATTTTCATATGTGATCGCATGTAATTAAGACATTTTGTTGCTTTAATGATAAGGCTATTGGTGGAGCTGTCCCTCTACCTAATTATCCTTTTTAAATTTGCATAATTAACCTAATATTTTTATGGTTTTTATTCAGTCACCCTCACCGCATCGAACATATGCATGAACATACCATAAAGGCCTAATACAAAAATAATTTAAAGTGAAGGAGATCCAAAACACAAAATCTACAGTTCATCATCGATACAACATTCACAATCATCAAAAAGTGGTGGAAAATGATCACTAGACCTGCATCAAAAAACTCAAACTCATGTATAGAGAGTCCCAAGAGCAGGCACTCCATAAGATTAAGGAACTTCAAGCACAAATCGTAGAGCAAACCAAATTGTTGTCCAATGCATTGAAGGAAAAAGGGGAAATAAGCATAGTCGAGATAGGAAAAAAATTGGCCTACCTTGAAAGCAATTTGAATGGTGGTACCAAGGCCACCAATGCTCAATAAGGGGCACTACATGGGCAACACCCTTCGGCAACAAACGTCCCACCATCTCAGCCACTTATTTATATTAATCCTGTAGCTACATCCCACTTAATTCAAAGATTTCAAGACATGGGCTTTTCACTATTAAGGCCTATAGTCTCGGACCTTGATGAGCACATGGAGCAAGAAAAGGCAAAGAGGCCCTTAGAAAATGATGAGGACTTAGACATGTATCACTCATTAGAGAACGCCTTTGAGTAGTGGAATGAAGCAATAAATTTGGAATCATAGACGTAAAGTCATTAGGGCTAGTTTCTAGCCTCGTCATCCTACCTAAGTTTAAATTACCTGATTTTGAAAAATACAATGGGACCACTGACCTTAGTGCCCATCTTTGCATGTACTGTCGTAAAATAGTGGGACATGAAGAGAATGAGAAGCTACTGATCCATTGCTTCCAAGATAGCCTGACTGGGGCAGCCCTTCGATGGTACATGGACTTGATCCTACGAGAATTCAAACATGGGTAGACTTGGCATGCGCATTCCTTGAATAGTATAATCATATGTCTGATTGGGTTCCAGATCGTCTTTCTCTCATGAACATAGAGAAGAAATCTTCTAAGAGTTTTAGACAGTATGCTCAAAGATAGAGGGAAGAGGCAGCTCAAGTTCACCCTCTTCTAACTAAAAAAGAAATGGCAGTTATGTTTGTTAGCACCCTACGAGCTCCTTACTATGAAAGGCTAGTAGGAAGCGCCTTGAAAAATTTTATCGATATGGTTATATTAGGTGAAATGATTGAGAATGCCATTAAGAGCGGTAGGATATCTATTAGGGAAGCATCTGGATCAGCCAAAAAGATAGCAAACAAAGGTAAGGAAAGGGAAGTGAATGCTGTAGGTGAGAACCGTGCTAGGTTTAATAAAAGCATACAATAAGCATAACTTTTATACTTCCTAAACATGTTGAATATGGGTCTTAACCCTTACTCATTAGCACTGCAACTAGTCCACGCTACTGGGTTCACTCTTGCAATGAGCTTTGAACCAAATCTTGTGCAAAGTGCAATCCAGAATGCACAGCCCCGCAATATACACAATACGAGAGCTTCAAAAAACCAACAAGCATCTTAAGAAAGGGAACACTTTGAACTACTCCTTTACTCGTATAAAGAGATCTACTCTCGCTTATTGGCAGGCAAACTGGTGGCTCCAGTATTCACGAACCCAAGATCACCACCATACCCCAAATGGTATGATGAGAATGCTTATTTTGAAAACCATGCAAGAGTGCGAGGCTATTCCATTAAAAATTGCACTTCTTTCAAAAGAAAGGTTCAGGGTTTATTAGAAAAAAGAGTGATCAAGATTTAGCAAGGTCCTAGACCCAATGTGGGAGCCAACCCACTCCCTAATCATGTCAAACCAAGAATGAATGCGATAATCGATGAAAAAGGCTGTTGAATTAAAAGAAGTGTGGTATAAAACCCTAATGAGTAAGGTCTGGTAGGCTTTCGTGAAAATCAAAATAGTAACAGATAACCAAAGTTAAAGAAAAATGACATTGATACATCTTGCTACCACTACGGTCAAGAACACGACTTGCAACATTGTCCACCATTCTTGAAGATGGTCCAAGAGACGATGGATCGGTTTGAAATTGAGTTCTACGAGGAGTGGGATGGACATGATGATCAATCTATTAATGCTACTGATGAGGAGAGACCCACTGATGGTCAGATCTCTAGTTGTTTGTCTCTTATGGGTATGAGGAAAAAAGATAATGAAAGTTTTAGGCAGTACGCTACAAGATGGATGGAGGAGGCTGCCCAGATTCATCCCTTATTGATATAAAAAGTGATGATAGTTAGATTCATTGGCACGTTGCAAGCCTCTTATTATGAAAAGGTAGCGAAAAGTTTCCCAAAGAACTTCGCAAATGTGGACATACTCTGTGGAAAGATCGATGAGGCCATGAAAAATGAATTAAGAAGAAAAGGTATCCGCAAAAATAAAGGGAAAGGAAAGATGGAGGCTAGTAAGCAATCAAAATCCAACACTATAGCCAGTTTGTCTCAAACTCATGCTAAGTTAGACTTAAAGGAAATGACCATTAAAGAAAACTGCACGATTATGGAAAATATAGAAGAAGTTCATATGCCAATGAATTCAGTTTGGCAAATCCTGGTGCAAGCTAAGTTACTTAATGCAATCAAGAAGATAAAGAAAAGATTGACAATATTTGTGACTTTCATACTATTTGCGGCTATACTCTTCAAACATGCAAAGAGTTTCGCATAATGGTTCAAAGAATGATGAATGAGGTTAGCATTAAATTCTATGATGAAAAGTAAGCCCCACATACCGAGTCTACAAATGCAACACCATTTGTTAATGCATTAGAAGAAGAAGAGGACAACTCCCTTACGGGATTGGAAGGCCATTGATTTTGTACAACAATCGACCATGAGTTAAAGTTGACCCTATTCAACCTCAACCAAAGATAATCATTCAACTTCCACTTCCCTTCTCGTATAAAGATGATAAGGCAATTCCTTGAACTATGAAAGCAAAACCTTAATCATCGAAGAATCTAGCCAGCAAGTAGCGAGTGTTGACCTTTTAGGGGTAAGTCACCTAACTCAAAGCGACTGATGTTATGACCCAACAGCATTCAAAAATAGCACTCGATAAAAAAATGCCAATCTCGTTTCTCAAGCATCGAAGTCTGCAATGAAAAACTTAGATTCGATAGCTGTCAAGGATCCATTGAGCGAGAAAAAAGCTACGAAATTCCTCAAATTCATCAAGCATGGTGAATACAGCATCGTCGATCAATTGAACAAGAAATCCACTAAGATATCGTGTTGTCATTATTGTTGAATTTAGAAGCTCATAGAAATGCCCTCTTCGAGGTTCTGAATGAGGATAATCTCCCTCCCGACATCTCTATAGGTCAGTTAAATTGCCTAGTGAACAATATCACTACCGATAATTACATATCTTTCAGCGATGATGAAAGCCCGAACGGAGGAAGAGGAAATTACAAGGCCCTCCATATCACCACATATTATAAAGGCACCATATTGCCCAAGGTACTGTAATGCCTATGTCATGCTTGAACAAGCTCTCTGTAGACGCATCTCATATCCAAAATAGTCATATGATTGTGTGAACATTTAATGGAACTTACTGAAACATTATCGAGAACATCACCATTCCACTCTAAATTAGCCTATGTACTTACGAAGTTGACTTCTATGTGATGAACATTGCTTTATCATATAACTGCTTATTGTGAAAGCCGTGGATTCATTCTGTTGGAGCAGTGCCATCATCTTTGCACCAAAATCTAAAATTTATCATCGAGAATAAAGTTATTTGTATTGGAGGAAAGGAAGATATCATTGCTGCTACCTTAACTGATGCCCCATATGTTGAACGCGACGAAGATAGCCCAGAATCCTTTTTCTAGGCCTTTGAGCTTGTTAACGCAACTTATATCAAATAAGGATTGCCAGTAGTTCAGCCTCACTTATCAGAGAGTACTCATATGGATTTGGAGTTAACTGTCGATAAAGGTGTCCAAACTGGAAAAGGACTCGAGAAAGTGGTCAACTAAATCAACAAAAGAGGGTTGGGATTCAAGCCCAGTGCACAGCAAAAAAGAAAGCAAACTCAGGAGAACCGTGAAAGAAAAATGGTTCGTTTGTTAGGATGAGACATGGAGAATGAGCTAATGATATTCCCACCACTTCTGGAAAGTTTCCACCTCGGGGGACATGTAAATACTAGCTTCGCTAGTGATGTGCTCATATTAAATAAAGTATTCAAGGATGTCTCCATCAATATGATTAGCGAGCCAAAGAAGTCAACTATAAGTCTGAAGATTGGCCTGTGCCCTCTAGGGTTTATTTTAAGTGTTTGGACTGAGACCGAGATTCCTATACTATTCAAGTCTATTTCAAAGTAATGTTGTGAACTAAACCTACATGCTCTCACCCAAAAGCATTATAGGATCCTCTATATAGGCAGCTTTGATTAAGTATTATCAATGAAAATGACTAAGCATTTTGCATTCATTCTTTGTGTTCATAATTTTTGTTGACCTTAGACTCTTTTTTTCTTTTCTTTTCTTCCACCTATGTTGTTCTTTTCCATATTTTTAGGAACCCCAACAAAGGTGACATGAATATTCATACTGAAACCTTAGGAATCGATTTCAAGCAACTGATCTGTACCGATGAGGTCGAATTGAAGAAGACCCTGAAGAGAACCCCATACCCTTAGACTTATTGAAGCTAGTTTAATAGGAAGAGAAACGAATATTACTAAGAAATCCACTAAAACCATAAACCTTGGAACAGAAGAATACCTAAAAAAAGTTAAAATCAGAACCTTTATAAAGCCATTAACTAGAGCTGAACTAAGAAGTCTCCTTCAGGAATATTAAGATATGTTTACTTGGTCCTATCAAGACATGCTTGGACTAGATACCAATATTATGGTTCATAAACTTCCCCTCAAACCTGAATACAAACCAGTCCAGCAAAAGTTAAGGAGGATGAAACCAGAAATGCTTTGTAAGATCAAGGAAGAAGTCAAGAAACAATTTGAAGTAGGATTTCTCAAGGTAGCCAAATATCTTAAATAGGTAGCCAACATAGTCCCAGTTCCTAAGAAAGATGGCAAAGTGCAAATATGTGTGGACTATAAGGACCTAGACCGAGCTAGCCCCAAGGATAATTTTTCTCTGCCTCACATTGATACTTTAGTAGACAACACTACCAAAAGTGCACTATTTTCTTTCATGGATAGGTTTTTGTGCTATAATCAAATCAAAATGGTAGCTAAAGACATGGAAAAGACCACTTTAGTGACCATGTGGGGAACTTTTTGTTATAAAGTGATGCCTTTCGGGTTAAAAAATACAAGGGTAACATACCAAAGGGCTATGGTAACATTGTTCCATGACCTTATGCATAAAGAGAAAAAGGTCTACGTGGATTATAAGATCGACCAAATTAACATAAGAGAGTGAACATGTTACCATTCTATGAAAACTCTTTAAAAGGCTTCGCAAATACCAACTCAAGCTAAATCCTGCCAAATGCACATTTTATGTCACATTCGGTAAATTATAGGGGTTCATTTTTAGCAAGAAAGGAATAGAGGTAGATACTGACAAGGTTAAGGCTATTCAAAAACTATCACCACCTTGATCTTAAACGAAAGTGAGAAGTTTCTTAAGAAGACTGAATTACATAGCTCGATTCATATCTTAATTGACCGACAAATGTGATCCGATCTTTAGGATCTTAAAAGAATATAATCCTGGAGAAAAGAATCAAGAATGCCAAGTAGCTTTCGATAAGGTCAAACATTACCTTTTGAACCTTCAGTACTTGTGCCACTAGTGCCTGGACGACCATTAATTCTATATCTATCAATCCTAGACAAGTTGATAGGCTGTGTATTAGGACTACATGATGAATTAGGAAAGAAAGAATAGGCTGTCTATTACTTGAGCAAGAAATTTACAAAATATGAAAATAATTATTCATTCATAGAAAAGCTATGATGTGCTTTAGCTTGGACAGCCTGAAGATTAAGGCAATACATGTTTGTATCACACTACATGGTTAATCTCCAAGCTTGATCCCATCAAGTATTTGTGCGAAGCCTCTGCCTTGTCTGGAGATTAGCTAGATGGGAAGTTATGCTTTTTGAATACGACATCGTTTATGTGAACTAGAAAGCCATTAAAGATAGTGCAATAACAGACTTTTTGGTAAGCCGAGTAATAGATAACTATCAGCCTTTAAACTTTGAGTTCCCTGATGAAGACTTAATGTGTATATCCGAAACAGAGAACACTGTTAAGTGTGGGTCATCATGAAGGATGTACTTTCATGGAGCTTTAAACACACTACGGCATGGAATTGGGACAATTCTTATTCATTTGAGGGAAACCATTACCCTTTCACTGCCAAATTAAACTTTAACTGCACCAACAACATAGCTGAATATGAAGGCTGCATCATGGGACTCCAGGTAGCCACTAAAAGGAGCATTTGAACATTGCAGTGTTTAGAGATTCAACCCTCGTTATTTACAAATTGAAGGGAGAATGGCAAACATGTGATGCTAATTGATCCACTATGGGAATCTGATATCGAAGCTCAAGAAAGAGTTTGATGATATTAGCTTTCAAATCTACCTCAAAAGGGAACCAAATTGCTGATGCCTTGGCCACTTTATCTTCTATGTTTAAAGCTAATCGAGAATTGGACATTACTTCTATCCAAATAAGTATCTTCTCAACCCTGACATTACCAGAATGTTGAAGAAGAAAAAGAGGTTTGCCATGGTATCATGACATCCTTCGGTATATCAAAAATCAATGGTACCCAAAAGGTAACACAGAAGTGGATAAGCAAACCATCAAATGATTAACTATGAACTTCATTTTGGATGGTGAGATTTTGTACAAGAAGGGCTGGGATCAGGTGTTACTCTGATGTGTGGATGCCTCTGAAGCCAAAAGAATACTTGAAGAAATTCATGAAGGGATTTATGGTATGCATGCTAATGGATACTGAATGGAAAGACAAGTCATGCGATCAGGTTATTATTGGTTGACTCTTAAAAAAGATTACATTGACTATGCTCGAAGTGTCACAAATGCCAAATCTACGCTGACAAGATCCATGTCCCACCAACACCTCTACATTTTATGATAGCTTGATGGCCCTTCTCTCTTTGGGGCATGGACATATTGGATCGATTACCCGCAATGCTTCTAATAGGTATCGCTTCATTTTGGTCGTGATCGATTACTTCACCAAATAGGTAGAGGCAGCTTTTTATGCCAACATCACCAGATCTATCATGTGCAAATTTATGAAATAGAATATCATCTGTAGATATGGTATTCCTAAATAGATCATCACTGATAATGCACGTAACCTGAAAAACAAGATGATGCAAGTAGTTTGCTCTTAGTTTAAGATTCAGCATTAAAACTCTATCCCATACCATCCGAAGATGAACGGGGCAGTTGAAGCAGCCAACAAGAATATCAAGAAGATAGTTGAAAAGATGGCTGAAACGTACAAGGCTTGGCATGAGAAGTTGCCTTTTGCTTTACACGCATATCGCATAGCAGTACAAACTTCCATGGATGTTACCCCATTCTCTTTGGTCTATGACATAGAAGTTATCTTGCCAATTGAAGTTGAAATCCTTTCACTTTGAGTCTTGATGGAATCGCAACTTAAAGAGGCTGAATAGGTTAAAAACTAATACAACAGCTCAATCTCATTAAAGAAAAAAGAATTAAGCCATCTACCATAAGCAGATATATCAAAAGTGCATGATGAGAGCCCATGACAAAAATGTCCATCCTCGTCAGTTTTGAGAAGGTGACCTAGTGCTCAAGCAAATTCTCTCGATCCATAAAGATGTTCGAGAAAAATAGACCCCAAATTATGAAGGGCCGTATGTGGTGAAACATGTATTCTTTGGAAGAGCTGTAATCTTGACCGAGATGGACAGTAGCAATTTACCCAACCCCATGAATTTTGATTTTTGTTAAAAAGTACTATGCCTGAAAGGACTTTACGATGAAATCCCGAAAGGGCATCCTATTAGTCCCTCGCCTACCACTCACAAAAAAATGAAAACAAAAAAATCCTAAAAAATAATAATAAAAAGAAAGAACAAAAAACAAAATGAGCTTAAGTTGAAAACCTGAGAGGGTGGCTTAAATGATCAGACCTCCTCATTCAAACAAAGTTAAGCCCTAACTATCATTAGCTTAAAACCAATCTTCCTTATATTCATAACTCTAACTAAAACACCAAGTTATAACCTAACCCATCTATTATATGTTAACCAACACCACCAAAACCTCATCCATACCTACACTTGAAAAATGGAAACTACCTAACTTTAAAGCCTCCATCCTACCATAGGGCAATCTAAGGGATCTTCTTATGAGTCAATTGCTTGAAAGAAATCTCCAAAAGCACTCAGTGGAAAATTCATGTCATCAACGTTAGAGCCAGTCAACCAGAAAGACTTCTCATATCTCTTTTATACTTTAAAACCTTCCATAATCTTATAAGTTTGTCACAAACTGTACCTTCTTTCTTTAAATAAAAATATTACCAGATTTCTCACAGAATTTTTTGTAGCACTGCATTTCATGTTACATCATGTTTATCATTTAATTAATAATGCATGATAAACAAATAAAATTGATAACAGGATTTCCTAGCTTACTTCGAAAGATAGAACTTTGTAGGGACTTTGTCTCATGTTTAAACACCAAGAATGAACTCTTAGAGCCATAATCAGCCTTGCCCTTAGACCCCACATCTGGAGAATATGCTCAAAACCTCCTCAGTAAGTGGTCTTGGAGCTCTTGTACCTTCAAAGAGGGGATAATCTTAACATTTAAAGCCTTTAAAAATCTAGAGAAAAATTGACAAACCCTGGGCAAAAGGCTACCTCACCAAAGCTGAAGAAAGCCCAAAACCAGCCATTGGCTTAGGCCTTTAAAGTCATCACCTTTACATCAATTAGGCAGGTATTTGCATCTCTATGCATTATATAGAATTTAAAATCTTACAGGTATCAGCTCCCATATACATAATCAAATTTATAGGGAACCTATGGTACCATTTCTTGATTTTGAAAAACCTCGAAAGCCTCAAGTAAGTACCTTTGACCTTGAAAATCACCCAAGAAGGGTATCTAAACTCATTTCCTTCTAGTCCTCAAAGAGTAGATGCTTTCCCACTTTAAAGCCTACATAAGCTGATGGTAACTACCTACCTCAGTCTTCAAAGAGCAAGATGCTTATCAAAGCCCATATAAGCTGGTGGCAACTACCTACCTCTGTCCTCAAAGAGGAAGATGCTTATCGAAACCCACATAAGCTGATGGCACCACACTACCTACCTCAGCCCTCAAAGAGCATGACGCTTATCAAAGCCCACATAAGCTAATGGCACTGCATAACCTACCTCAGTCCCCCAAGAGTAGGACATTTTCTTACCTTAAAGCCCACAAAAGCTAGTGGCACTTATTTACCTTAGTTCACAAAAAGCTGGACATCTTTCTTCACTTTTTTTAAAGCCCACACAAGTTGGTGACACTTGTCTACCTTAGTCCATGAAAAGCTGGATGTCTTTCTTTACCTACTTAGAAGCCTACACAAGTTGATGGCACCTATTTAAAAAAAAATTAAAAAATAACCTAGCAGGGAAGTCAAACCCTACAAAACTCATTAAAATCTTTTTTTTGTAAGTTGTTCAACCCATCTCAACATGATACTAAATAACTCTCCACTCCTCAGCAGGCACACAAATCCATCATCCTATTCGAGCAAAATAGTGTCTATTTGTCTTTACCTTGCTCCTAACACTTAGCAATGGCCAAGGAGGGATAGTTACAGACACTTCATTTTATCCGAACCAATTTTTGGCATCCTAAGAGTTAGGTAAAGGATAATAAAATAAAAAATAGAAATAAAAGCTGGGGAACGATTGCTAGGCTCCATGTCGCCAGGCACTATTAGGCGACACGGTGCCAGACGAAAAAATTTTTTGGAAAGGTCTAAAATGCCTATGGGTCATATTAAAAAAATGTAAAAATGAGGCATCAAAGGCCACTTTTCATAGTGTCACTAAGGTTATTCAAATGAATACACAAATCAATTTACCATTGTTTGTGACCAAGATAAGGTAAATCAAGAAGTCACAGGTACGTACAAGTTATATTAGAGTGCAAGTATTGGTACAAGGCCTTTATGGTATGAAAAACTTGAATTTTCACATGTAGTATTGATACTAAAGGGTTTGGTATCGATACCTGAGGTGTGGTATTGATACTTGCCATGTTTATATCAATACAGACCTTGGCAGTAACTAAAATTATGATTTTTGGCAAAACGTATCGATACACAAGCATAAGTATTGATACAAATCCACAGAGTATCAATACTGGCCTTTAACTCTCGAGACTAGAAACATTTTTTGCTCTTAGTGTCGATACATAACTCATTGTATCGATACTCTAGAGTAAAAAGTACCTTGTGTATCGATACAACATGTTTTGTATCGATAGACCAAGGCTTTTTTACCTAGTTTGAGTCATTTTTTAGCCTTTAAAAACTCGATTTAAACATGTTTTTGCACCAAGGAACTATCATAAAACGTTGCAAACCTCAACTGTGGGTTCATTAACGGATTCTAATAAAATTTTGGAATCAAAACAATTAATGAAAAAGGTCACTTTCATAATATATATGGGTGTAAAAGGGTGAGGTAGGCATATCTCCAGTTGTAGGCTTTACAACCTTTCTGCCTCATTGCTTAGATGGTAGAACCAATAAAAAGAAAGTCAACTAAGCATGGTAGTTGTAGGTATCCCCTAGTGTAGAAGAAAAAAAATAAAAAATGCCCTTTGCATTATCTTCAAAAAGGAAGGGCTGAAAAAAAAAAGGACAAGAGGACCAACTATCTTAGAAAAAAACTTTCAGCTATAAAAAAAGCTCTCTAGCAATCCCAAAAAACTCTTCATCCATCCTCACAAATCCTCCATCTACTTTAGCTTCAAAAACTCACCAAAACACTATTCCATTACCTTTCACACTTAACCAACCTTTATTCCCGTAGCTTACTAAAACCACCACTATAACACCTTTAAAAACTTAACCTTTCATACACTTTCATCCTCAAAACACCTTATTAGCAACCATATTACCAGAAAGCTTCTTCCTTTCACCCTTTTCTTGCTAAACAATAGCAAAAAGAGGAAAAGAACTGAGCTCAAGGTCACTGCCTTAAAAAGGAGAAAACTCTAAGCCTTTGCTGGTATATTTTTTACCTTGTTCCATATATTTTCTATTTTGATCATCCATTTCATTTTAGTGAGCCTTTCATGTTGCCATGACCCTCCTAATACTCCCGTTCATCTTTGTTGCCTTGGTTATGGTAATCTTAGGATTTTGATAACCTTCTTGACACCTTGATGTTTTAGGATATATAAACTCACCATACTTTATTTTCATCATTACACAGTCTCTGTTCATGCATCTTTTGCCATGTTTCTTCCCTATTCACATATCCATTACATATTTAAGTGGTCACCTTGATATGTCTTAGGTATGCTCAAACATTTTTTTGTGTTTTAAGGAGTTTTCATGAAATAAAAATCCTGTCTTTACAACTCCAGCATCAATCCCCTTGTTTAAACATGTTCATATCATCTCCATGCACCTTATTTATCATCTTCTTGTATTTATGTCACATATTTTCATGTCAAAATATCATCTCCATGTTTATCTTTGTATGTGCTATATTTTGTTCATGATATCTCCATTAAAATGCTTGCTTGTTTCTTACAAACTGATTTTTAGAAACATCCCCAAGGTAAGTTAATGTTACCTTTAATAGATGAAGAGTAGCATGAGCTTAATATTTTCATCAAATTGGTATCTCAATCTTAGGGGTAAATCAACATTTCAACTCTGGATTCATGGTAAAATAAGTTCATTTTTCTAAAACAAAAGGGAAATCCTTTTTAGTATTAATCCTTGATCTTGAGTCTCATGTTTGGTGACATGGTCAATAGGTTGTTCAATCATCCTAAACTACTGTGAGATTGTGGAATCAACTTGTGAAGCCCATTTCATTTTCTATCACAGATGTTCAGATATCCTAGGCCTGAGTTTATCTTTAAAAAAATCAGAATATCGAATAATCCCCCTGTTTTTGCTCTGGTAACACTATAGTCCAAACTTAAAAAATTATTTTTGAGTAAAAAAATATTTCCTTTGATTTTTATAATATTTTTTTTTATTAAAGGGCATCAAATTACCTTTCTAACAGTGTCTTATTTGCCATCAGATCATCCTGGATGAGGGAGTTATGATTTTTTGAACCTTTGTTGTCTGAAACCCCTAGAACCAGCATGCAACATTCTATTTGGGCCATTTCGGTCCATCATATGATTTTTATGAATTTTCTAGATATTTTTCCCAAAAAGTTCACAAAATTTCCTTTCCGAAAAGGTATTATCCATGATCTAATGATCCCAAATAAGCTTAGAATGATTTTTCAAAATCTATCATGCTGTTTTAATTTTATATTCTGCCTGAGCTAAGACAAACCCAACTTTCAAAATTAATTCCGCCTAGAAAGTGATCTTCTAGAATTTTTGGAATACTTTTATATTAAACCTTGTCGAGTTACCTTTCCAATGGTACCTCATTTACCCTCTAAAATCTTCGGAGGCACCCGAACAAAAATTTGAAAATGGAGATAACATTAGGTTGTCCCTATTTTCAACCTAATTTTCTAATCTCCTTTTATCGAGATGTTCGGATGCATCGAAATGCACCTGTTTAGTCTCCCTTACAACACCAACCCATTTTAACTTGGATCAAGGTTAAAATACAAAAAATAGGATTTTATATTGAAATTTTCGTTAATGAAGATACCCCAACTCCACTACTCAAAAGGGATGCTCCAACCCTTTTTTTATTAAAGTTTAAATTTTTTACTTGTTCTTAAATGTTTTCCTAACTTTGGGGATACTCCAACCCCACTACTCTAAGGGGATACTCCAACCCTGTTCTTTAAAAAAAAGATAAAATTTTTTTATTCCTACCTATTTTCATAACCCTATTTTGGGGGAGACTCCAACCCTACTTCTCTAAGGGGATACTCCAACCCCGTTTTTACCTCAAAAACTTAAAATTTTCTCTCTTCCAAATGCCTCAAACTGTTTTGATAAAAATCGTCTTGGTTCTTCAAATTTCCATCGAATTTAGACCAGTCTCTAAAATTGTCATCCGAGTTATTCTTCAATAATCAAATGCAATTATGAGATACATTTTGATCGCCCTTTTTTTATGTTCTTTTGTTTAGGATTACTTGTTTATGATATTATTATATTTCTTATATATATATATATATTGCCTCACTAACTTGTTTTCTTTTATCGTGTTATCGTGCATTCATATTTAAAATTCATTTTCTACTGAAATTTACTGGGTAATATGTCATGTTGGTATCTCTCAAGTGCCTAATATGAAACATCCAATTTTTTAAAATCCAATCCGAACATTGTTTTCATAAAAAAATCCCCATGTTCCTAACATTTTTTAGGCGCATAAGTGATATAATTTTCCTTAATAAAAAAAACCCCATATTTACATTTTCCAAAACTTTAGGCATTAAAGAGGATTATATCTAAATACAGACCAAATGGAACCGATTTAACCAAGACCAAAGTGAGATATAGTTAGTAGGTACTGATTTCAAGCATCATGGGGATGCTAGTTCTTCCCTGCACATAACCGACCCCTAAGCCTAGTTAATGAATCTCTGGACTTTGTAGACCTTTAAATCAGTGTTTTAAGTTTTGTAACTGTCACAACATACCTCGGGGTGGATCCTCGTGGATCAATGGGTGCACACAACTTAAAATATTTTCCTGACTTGGAAATGTCTTCTTAATTGAGACTATTCTTTAGTGTTGTGATGAGAACGAGAAAGTACAGATTCTCGACTTATGACAAAATGAGGGGGGACCATAGGACGAATCACTCATCTTATTAGTCTCGTATGACCATCACAAAATGGCCAACGCTTGGAGTCACCACCGATCATTTCAGGCTAGGCATGATCGGATGCCTGTTGAAACCTATGATTTGAGTTACAAAACTCAAAACATCAATCCCGTGGTCTACATAATGCAAAGATTCACCATTTGGGTTCGAGAGTTGGTTACGCGCGATGAGGTATGAACCTCTTCATGATGCCTAAAATCGGTACCTTACTAGCTATGTCTTATTTCAGTTTTGATTCTTTCGATCTTAACTTGTCATTATTTCGATATAACCCCTTTTAATGCATGAATCTTATAGAAATA
>JBBYHL010445657.1:0-16830 GCA_038381835.1 Adansonia madagascariensis
TGCATGTTTCTTTGTTTAATTCTCTATGTTTGTTAATTCTGATTAAATTGTATGCCTGTATCGATATGTATGAGCCCAAATTTTATCTTTCATGTATATCAAGTAATTTCTATCATAATTGCTAAAGATCACACATTTGGATCTTCATCAAAACAAACCAAGTTACTAAAAAGTTTAGATAGATTTTGCTTTTTCTTAAGATACAGCTTAATGAAAAATTGGTCCAAGCTTTGATAGAATTTTGGGATCTATCTATTAGTGTTTCTTATTCAATCAGCATCATATGACTCCAATAGTTGAAGAATTCAAAGCTTTGCTTGGGTTTAGACCTATCTAGTCCAAAGAGCGCAAACTGACCAACTTTCAAAAGCAATTGGGCAAAATTCTTGATATAGATTTTGACCTAAGCTGCCATCATATTGAGAAAAAAGGGAATACTGATGTTATTTCCTTGCAATTTCTATGAGAATGATCCAAATACATTCAAAGAGTGAGAAAGCTCTTGATGCATTTTCCTTATCCATATATGGTTGGTTTTTTTCTTTGGGGTATTGGAACATGTGGAAGCAGCAGTGGTAAACCTATTTAACTGATTGAAGTGAATGGCCGTTTGAGCCAAGACAATCGAGCATTAAATACATGTTAAACAAAAGGCCATGAAAAATTTTTTGAGAGTGCTATTTTGCTATATATTTGGGTTTGGAGTCATTTTTGGGTGAAAACGACGAGAAGGTTAAGCCATATTTCTCACGTTGTATCCCTCTTTAAGAGTTCATTAAGAATGAATGGCCTAAGTTAGGTACCAACTGTAGTCATCCCATTTTATCCGAGCCAACATTTGAGGTACCAAAAGTCATCATTCGAGACACCATCAAGGTTACTAAAAAATGCATGGGTTAGTTTTCCACCATTCTCGACTAAGATAAAGGGGTTTAGAGAGTCATAGGTAAGATAATCCACATTTTTGTATGCCTCAATATGTGGGCTTGAGGCATTGATACAAGGCTCCACATTATTCAAATTCCAAAATCTTACTACTTGTATCAACACTAAAAGGCATGGTATCAATACATGGGGAATGGCATTTGTTAGTGTAAGCCTTACAAGCCAATCTTTAAGGATTATAAGGAATTAGCATTTAGTGATTCCATGTAATCAAACATTATATTTTAATTAAGATAATAAAGGTATTTCTTTATCCATAAGATTTAATTGTTTAATTTTTATAAATATCTTATGTAGATAAAGCCCATAAAACATATTGGCTTTGCAACGGAGTTGTAAAAATAATTATGAGATCCCTATGCATTAAAGTTATGTTTTAAAAACATTCATGGCCATTGTATCATCAAGACAAAGCATTGAAAATGCACAAAGACTAGCATATGTAAGCCTCCATGCATAGGATACATGCAACTGATCTTATAAGTTGAAGTATAAACATACTTGGGGACATCATATGGGTGCTTGTTATAGTAATAACTTCACTAAACATGACCCGCTATAAGAGTTCCATTTGGTATTTCACTCAAGTGTCTATGAAAATACTTTCATTTGTCAATAGTAGAAGAGATCCTTAGACTTGTGACACCAGGTTATCTCATATGAAGAATGTCATGCTTTGATTCCATCACGAATGGGTCCATAATAGATAGATGCCTTAGGTAGTGGTTTTGGGTATGGCTTGAATCATATGGTTAATGAATGAGTGCTTTAAAAAGGATTCATCACCCCAAGTGATATGAGGGGACATATATCACATGTACCTGGCCTGTGTTAACTCAAAGTCCTTGGCCAAGGCAATATTGACTATAGAGCTAATACGTAAGGGTTGTATACTTATTTAAAATGAGCTAAGAGCAGACACGGAACCATGCTCTTGCTAATTCTAAGATATATGATGAAAGGATATTTATTACACTGATGTTAAACACTAAAAGGCTTGTCAAAACCATCTTGACACTTTTTGCATGTTGGATGGCCATTATGCATTGCTAGATGCCAATCATGGTCTACAAATATAAAATATTCTATTTTATATTTATTGCCATTATAATGGGGGCCTAATGGATCACACACATAAGGGTGATTAGTAGAAATTAAATTGAAACTAGGCTAATATGTCTAATACAAGCAATGGTTACTTAGGCCCGATTTGAATGAGTTCACATGGGCCAAAGGCAAAATTATAATTTCTTAAGAATTAAAATTTTAAACCCTAGATATATTACCATGTGATTGTTGTCCCATATGAATGATTTTGGACTTGAAAAATTAACCAAGAAAGCTTAAAAACCTTAGTTGGAGTTTTTTCCCTAAAACTCTAAAAAGATGGCATAATCTTTGGTTGCTTGGAAGAAAAATTGTCTTCTTCTTGGCTCTTTGATTGTTAAATCAAGATCTTCTAAGTGCAAAAGAAGTTTATTGAAACCTAAGCTACTATGCAATTTTCAGCAACAAAATCTCTTTCTTATTGAAGATTTTTGGGTCATATATGGATAACTATAGAGGCTGGACACTTGGATAGCTTTGCTATACGACAACTGGGGTCAGTGTTTACACGTTACTGGGTCATGGAATTGCTAAAAGACTTCTGAAGATTGAGGAATGTTCGAATCTTGAATAGATCTTTAGGTTTCTTGATCTTAAACATTAGTCAATATCATGTAAGACGATCCTATTTAAGGAGTCCCAGCTTATATTTATAAAATTTTGTAATATGATTACTTGCTGCCCCAAGACTTCCTGAAAGTAGTATCAGATCCAGGTTGCATTAACTTGATTAATCTTATGTTTTAGTTGTTACCGATTAAAGATTTTATTGTTTTGAGGCTATCTTGATCTATTATTGAACTTGAAAATTAAAGAAAATTGTTTTTTCTTTGATTTTGAAATTTTTGGTGTGTTAATTCATGTTTATTATTCAATTTTAATCAATTAAAAAATGATTTTTTAATTAAATTGATAATGGCGTCATCGGTTAATAATTTTAGTGTTGACTAGTACTAGGTTGGCTTTGTTTCAGTGTTTTGATAGGACTGATTTTTTGGGCAGCCATGGCTGCAATTTTTTCCTTGTTTTTGCACCTTGAAAGTTTAATGAAAAATTCATAATACCTACTAGAAAAATTAGGTTAAAATAAGAGTTGAAAACATTTTAATTCTAGGCTTAAACAGATGCATTAGGTGTGCTTGAAGCTTGTAGCATCTTGTCTTCCTTCTTGGATCTTGGTGCGGCATCAATGGCAGCAAGAGTTGCGAGAAATTTTCTATATTTTCAGAGGTTTAGTGGGAGGAAGACAATAGTGTTTGAATTGGAGTAGGATGATAAGATAGCCATGCATGAAATAGAGTCCTGTTGGACTAGGATTCTTCCAAGATTTACGCTAAACACAATCCTAGTTGGGGTAAGACTCTTCTAATTTTAATTTTTCTTTAGATTTAAAGTTTAATATAAACAAATAAAAATAAAAATAAAAATAATAATGCTAAAAGTTAGCATGGTTGGCGTAATGGACTTTCTTAAGAAGTTGATTCCAATTAAAACTGTTATATATCATCAAACACCTAATTATCCAATTATATTATTTTTCCTAAATTGTTTAAGATAAAAATTGGATAATATAATAAGCATGGAATTAAAATTCAATTAATTTGATTAATTGAAAAACATTTTTAATTTAAATGATTAAACTTATTTGGATAGGATTTATTCTAATATGATTAGAATAAATGTTAATCATGTAAGAAAATTGTTTTCTTAATTAAATTAAATATGGATCAAATTATTTAAGCATAAAAATAGGTCACTTGAATTCAAAACACATGTTTATATATGTGCATAATTGTTGTGGATATATAGGGTGATTACGGACTAGGCCCAATATGATTGTGGATGTATGGTTGATTGTTTACAAATGTCTAAATTTTTTAAATAGGGTCTGCGAACCCTACCTTATCTATATTTTCTTTGAGGTTGTAAAATTCTTTTCTCACCTAAATCCTTTGAATATAACTCGAGATTTATTTGTTTCAAATGTAATTAGAAAAGTGTAAAATTAGGGTTGGGAAATATTTTGTAACTCAAAGATAAAGATCCAAGTGAAGGTGCCATGAAGCCTGAGAATTACTAAAAGCTTTTGAAGACTTTATATGTAATCACCTAGGAATTGACCAAGCAATTTCCTTTGATGGCTTAAGAAAATTACATTAGTTAGTAGTCCATAATCATCCAAGTAGTATGCATGATAGTAGATTAATTTTATGTGATATCATAAATGCTATGCATGCAAATATGATGGGACCTTAATTAAAAGATAAAAAAAACAAACAAAATCCCTTGTAAAATATTGAGTCATATGCTTATCATGATAAAGAACTTCTATTATTCATAGTAATATACCAGAGTTCTGGCCGAAGATGTTTTGTTAAGTAGCTCAAGGTCCATTTTACCTGAACGGCATGAGTTATGAGTAATAAGTCTCACTCAAGTAATGTTTTATGGTTCGGGTGTGTTGCACTCGACCATAGGATGTGATTATTGAATCTTTTTTAGTTTCGCCAATTCATATATTTTTGTCAACCTAAAAAATGGAATTGGATTTATTTTTGAATGTTCTTTTATAATTCCCTTTAAAAATAGAATGCTTTGAGTGAGGCAATGATTAGGCGAAATATATATGTGATGCATTTAGGCGAAGAATTGTCACCTAACTAATATGGGAGTTGCATAAAGATGCAATCGGTAAGCTGTGTTACCTACTTAACTAGGCTTATTTTAATTTGTTGAGTTGCTTAAGGTTAACATGTTGAAAGGGATCCCAACACACCAAAAATACCTTGAAGAGATTTTTGAATAATAGTAAGGGCTAATATTTTGAAAAATTAGTGAGAAGAGCAATAAAGATTTAATACATTTTCATTATTGGTTTAATACATGAATAACTAATATATACTAATTTTATACTAGATTGTTGATAATGCTGTTTATGTTAACTGCATTGTGAGGCATACTTGATGTCATAAGCTAAAAGTGTTTAAACTAGCATGTGAAATTGAGAAGTGTTTTCAATAAAAGGAAGGTAGCTTCACATGATTTAATTGAACTATTCTACTATTAATACTACCTCTTGGATAGTAGATTCAGGATGTGGATCCCACTTATGTAATGACATAAGCCTGTTAAAGAATAGTAAAAATTAGGCTCTAATGAGGTAATTTTGAGAATGGGCAATAGGTTAAGAGTTTAGGCCACTGCCATTGACATCTATACTTTATCATTGCCTATAGGCATGATCATGGAACTAAAAGAATGTCTTTGTATTAAGATTGTCTAGAAACATCATTTCAGTTTCATACTTTACTAAGAATGATCATTTCTAATTTAGGACAAAAGTAGTAGTTACATAATTATCCTAAATGAAATGCTCTATGGATCAACCTCATTGTAGAATAAGCTATATGTATTGGATCCAGATATGCCTTTACTTAATATGGATATGAAAAAACAAAGACTAATAAGCCAAGTACAACCTACATCTGGCATTACAAACCTGGTCATATCCATGAGACTCGGATAGCCAAGTTTTGCAAACAAGGCTATCTAGACCCATTTGATTATGAATCATATAGGACATACGAATGTTGTCTCCTTAGAAAAATGATTAAGACTCCTTTCACCGATAAAAGTGAAAAGGTTATAGATTTATTGGGCCGAGTACATTCAAATGTATGTAAACTAATAAATACAAAGGTTAGAGATAGGTATTCTTACTTCATTACCTTTAACAATGATTATTCAAGATATGGGTATGTGTGTCACAACATGCCCCTTATGTGTAGTGACACTATGACTTAAAAACAAAAAGAGAGAAAGAGTTTGCCTTTGGATCATCCCTTGATCGGGATTTAAATTAGACGTGATAGAGTGAAAATTAAGGGGATGGCGATTAGACAAATTGCTCATCCAGACAGTTTTGATGGTTATTATGAAAAGACCATGACTTGGAGTCGTCATTGATCATTTTGGGCTAGGATGCTTTTTAAAATAGGTGATTATGAGTTAAGAAACTCGAAGCACTGATTTTACAAGCTACATATACTAGAGTTCATTTTAAAAAGGTTTGGGAGTTGGTTATACATAGGGAAGGATTAGCACCCCTGCAATGCCTAAAATTGGTAACATTTAGCCATAAATTATTGAAGTCTCAATTTTCCTTGGTTTTTCATGCGACCACTATTTATGTGTAATCCCTTTCTTATGAATGCAAATTTTTAAATATTAAATCTGATTTTTTTTATGATAAAAGTTTAATTAATATCTCTTTATACAACCCAGAAGGGAGAAGAAACATAGAAAATTCGATAAAATAAGGTCCAGATTGGTTTAGAAGAGGATATTCTACATAAAAAATTAAAGGAATTTCGACATAGAACATTGCCTCGAGTTTAATGAAATTTGGTTTATTGAAAGCAAGAATCAAAGCATCACCTAAAAGAGAAACGGCTTAGTAAGACATAAAAGAATATAATAAAAGCTGCATTAAAGATAAATACAAGGAAACAAAAAAGAGAGGGTGGTCCGAATGTATCTTATAATTAACCTTGGTTATTAAAGAATAACGAGATGTAGGCATAAAAAGGTTGATAAAAGGTCCAAGGATACCCTAGGAAGAGACAACTTAGATTTTTGATGTATTGTTGAACTGCAGGATTGGATATCCTCTCGAAGGAAATGAGGTTGGAAAATCCCCTAAAAAAACCAAGGTTGGAATATCCCCTTGGAAAGAAAGAATTTAAGTGATTTTTGAAAATCAGAGATTATAAAAATCAATTTTTTTAAATAAGAAAGGGAAATTAATTTTGAAAATGTTCTCAGATTTAATCCGAGCCTAAAGTGACCTATGTTGTGACTCATGACACCATGGGGGAAATCATGAATGTATTTTGAGTCATTTGAATGACAGGAAAAAATGATTCAAGAAAATCTAAGTAAATTCTCTCAAACTCAGGAAAAACAAAGGATAACTTCATGTTGCTCACTTTCCCAAATTTATTTTGGTTTGGTCCAATGGTTTCTAGTGGCAAATGAGGCACCATTAGAGAGTTAGCTCAATAAGGATTAATGTAAAAATATTCCAAAAGTCCTAGAAAAATCACTTTCTAGGCGGAATTAATTTTTAAAACTGGGTCTGAGTTAGCATTTATAGTAACTGTTAGAAAAATAGAGCAGTGAATTTTGAAAAATCATCTTGGACTTATTAAACTGCAAATAATACCTATTTAGAAAAGGAATTTCACAAACTTTCAAGAAAAATGTTTAAAAAATCCAAGAAAAATCATTTGGGGGGTTAAAATCACCCAAACAGAACGTGAATTGCTAATTCCAGGGGCACTAGACAACAAAGGTTCGAAAAATCATAACTTCTACATCTGAAATTATCCAGGGCAAATGAGATATCATTGCAAAGGTAATTCGAAACCTTTTCATGAAAAATGCTAAAAAATTCTAGAAAACTCATTTGGAGTCCAAAAATAATTTTTCAATTTGAGATCACTATGCTGCCAGTACTGAAATAGGTATTTCTTTGAGCTTGGGCATTTATGGTCACATGTCAATGCGTTGAACATGCAAATGCCTAATCATTAAGGTCCTTGGTAGTGAAGTAATAGACCAATCTAGCTTCCATAGAGTAGGTCACCAAATTGTCCACTATCTACACCAATAAGAATGATAGGCTCGAAACAAGATTTAAACTAAATATTTGAAAACATTTTTTTTATTTTGGGCTAAAACAGAATTTATTTGGCTTAATGAGAGCATGATTCCAAACATCTGTGTTTGATATATCCCTAAGATTGGAAAACAAATATATTGAAAACCTTAAATCCATGCTAATCCCCATTGATTGAGGTTAGTATGGACTTAACTTGAGTTTGGTTTTCAAAAAATAGCATGGGCACTCATCAAGTAAGCATTTCAAAGAGCGTTTAAGCAAACTTGTAATGAGCTGAAATGTCTAGACATGGTATCAATCATCAAGGCATGACAACTCAGCATTAAATGGCATTTTAGCAAGCATGTCATTGTTAAAATATAGTAAATGGCATGAACAAATAGTAATATGCAATATGAACATGTTACTAGAAAGATCATGATGTGAAAATATCAAGACAAATACCGAATCAACAAGACAAAAACTGTTTGATTATTTCATGAAATTATGAAGAAACATGTAGCAAAATTTTTAGTGGGATCTTTATTATTTCCAACTTTCAAGTACGATTGAATTAAGTTGCATATTCTATGAAAAGGGAAAGTCAAATGAAAAAAAAAAACAACACAAAGAATATACCTTCAAACTTTGGATGATGAGCCTTTTTTTTACTTTCCTCCTACTTCTTTCTCTTTGTTAATACCGTGTATTAATGCTTGTATGGTGGTTGCATGCATATGTCATAAGCTTCTTCCTCTTTTTCTTTTTCGCAGATGATCATGGGAATTCATTTTAGTAAGGTGACTATGGTGCTTAACTAAGCATCCAAAAAATCGGGGATCCATGTTGAAAGCCAACATTTTGGCTTTATTTTGGCCAGCACCAATCTAGGGCAGAGGGGGTCATTTTTGTATTTTGTTTGTCAAAAATGATGAGTCATGAAGCACTAGGGTGTGCTTTCAATTTTTAATTGTAAAAATAATAATACTTAGGTACTAATTGTTGCGATGTGGCCTGGATATGAATCTTGACCAAGCTTGACTTAAATGGCCCTCGCTCTTACATTTGTTGATATATCACTATTCTATATTCTCTTGTATCTATAGGCCATATCATTATCAATATTCTCTTATTTTGAGGACTGAATGGTCGACATTAATCACTCACTTGACTTAACCATAACTAGTCATTACAAAATAACTATTTATTTGGAGTCGCCACCAGTCTGTTTGGGCTAGGTGAGATTGGCCACCTATTGGAGTTCATATTTCGAGGGTTATGAAACCCTAGAATAACAACTCCATGGTCCATGATCATACCAGAGATCATATAAAAGGGTCCGAGGGTCGGTTACAATCACAAGTAAGGATCGACCCTCTCGTGATGCTCGAAAAATGATACCTTATTAATTAGGTGTCAACTTGAATTTTAACTTTTATTCAGTTTCAATGTATGGCATTTAATTATAAATTCCCAAAATAATAATTTATAAAGCAAATTTATTATTTCATGTTAGGAAGATCAGGTTTTTAAAATTTTGGAAGCCAAAAGTCTCTTACGTACTCTATCGTAGGACTATTAGAATATAAAAGCTTTTTATCATTCTCCTTTGTATCCTAATGGAAAACCAAAGGAACACAAAAGGCTTTAAAATTCAAAATATCTTTCGCACCTCAGTGGAGGGCCAAAGGGATGCGAAAGGTTTTATTACTTTTTTTGAAATTTATAAAAATCCTAATTTTTGCTTTAAAAAGGATATCTCGTTATTAAAAAAATTCATGGAACCTCTCTCATATTTTGGGAGAAATTCTACATATTATTCTAACTAGGAGACATTGCTTTAATTTTTTAAAAGAATTTTATAATTATTAAAAATATTTATAGAATATCCTAGGACTCGATAACAATCTAAAATGACGAACCTATTCTTAATGTGCACCTTTGACATGAAAGTATCCTAGTAATCACATAAAACTTGGTTATAATGCAAAATTATCAAAATGCCTTTGGGCTATACCTTTGACGTGAAAGTATCTTGGCAACCCTAAAGGACATGAAAAAGATTATAAAAAGGTAAACCTATCCTTAATGTACATCTTTGGCATAAAAAGCATCCCAATGACTATCCAGGACATGATTCCAAAAAAATTACCAAAATGCCCCTAAGCTCTACCTAGATGTAAAAGTATCCCAGCGACCCTAAAGGATAGGAAAAGGATCACAGAAAGGCGAACCTATCCTAAATGTACATCTTTGGCATAAAAGCATCCCAATGACTACCTAAGACACGACTCAAGGGAAATTACCAAAATGCTATTGAGGTGTACCTTCGATTTAAAAGCATCTCGGCAACCTTAAAGGACATGAAAAAGACTATGAAAAAAGTGAACCTATCCTAAATGTACATCTTTGGCATAAAAGCATCTCGATAACTACCTAAGACTCAATTCTAGAGAAATTACCAAAATACCCCTGAGGTGTACCTTTAACGTAAAAGTATCTTGATGACTTTAAAAGACAAGAAAAGGGTTATAAAAAGGTGAACCTATCCTAAATGTACATCTTTAGCGTAAAAGCATCTTGATGACTTTCTAAGACTCGGTTCCAATGAAATTACCAAAATGCTTTTAGGGTGTATCTTGAACATGAAAGTACCCTAGCAACACTAAAAGACGCAAAAATGATCATAGAAAGGTGAACCTATCCTAAATGCACATCTTTGGCATAAAAGCATCTCGATGACTACCCAGGACTTGGCTCTAATGAAATTACCAAAATGCCCTTCAGATATACCTTCGATGTGAAAATATCTTGGCAACCTTAAAGGACATGAAAAATAGATAATGATGATTTTTACTCTAAATGGGTAATTTAGATTACAAATATGACCTAAGGTACAAAAATTACTAATGGATACCTAAATTTCTCAAAATTAAATATTGGTCCTAAATTAATTAAAAAAGCTAAAAATATTTTTTGCCCAAAATACCATAAATGGGTAATTTAAACTTTAAAGTAACCTAACATGCAAAAATGCCATTAAGTCCCTAAATTTTCAAAAATTGCATTTCGTACCCTAACATAGTATTGAAAGAATACGAAAGGTTTTAATATTTATATATATTTTTTTAACATCCTATCGGAGGACTAATGGAATGCTAAAAATATTTAAAATACTCTAAGTAAATGATTTCATTCTAGAGATAACCATTTTGGCTTTAAAATGGTAGATTTCCTTAATTATCCCTAAACTTTTCTAAAATTACAAATTAGCCCCTATAAGATTAAAATATAAAATTAAACATCAAATAAATCAAAATAATCACAAAGTTGATAAATTCCTTAAACTTTTTAAAATTACAAAAAGACCCGAAAACTAAAAAAAATGTATTTTAGTTGATAAATGCATAAAATGCACTCTTAAGGGTGCAAGTATGCTTTGGCCAAGCATATAGGTCTAAGCAAAAAATTTTTAACTTTTTTCTATTTTTATTTATTTTTTACAAATTAGCCCTTAAACTGTCTATATTTATAAAATGACCACAAAAAAACACATATATAAGCACAAGTTTGGGCTAACACGTAAACAATCTACCAATCAATTTTTTTAAACTTAATGATCACATATTCATATTTTATTTAACACAAATTAGCACCATTATATGATAAAATTACAAAAATAAGTAAATAAGCATGTGATTTCACCATAATTACAAGAAAACACTAAAAGAAATAAAATATATATGAACGTATATATGACAAACACAACACCAAAACCACCATCATATCAACATAAACACGAGTCATGAAGGAAAATAATTTACTAACAAGAAGGAACAAAATAAAATCAAATCAAGGAAATTAGTTCATAGCTGTTATGCTTAGTCTTTCAACATGGATAAAAAAATGCATGAACTTAAGCATATTTTTAGCTCACTAAAGAGAAAAAAAATGTATAAAACAAACAAAACTTTAAAGAACTTAGTAAAGATTTGCCTTAACAAGCCTTGAATTTTTTTCAAGTGTTATCTTTCTTTTTCTTTATAAGTTTTTTTTTTTTTGACTTCCCAAAACTAAAAATGTTTGAAGAAAACATCTTCCCCCATTTATAAGGGAGGATGATTCATCCTCCTTGGCTGAAATTCCATGCCTTTTTCATTTTTTTATTTTTTTGTTTATTAATTAGTTAACTTATTAGGTTGGAAAATGATGATTGTTGTTTTATAAGCCCATGCCTTTGTTATCTTTTCTTACAAGCCACCATCCCCATTGTCATGATTATGCTAGTTTAGGTGGCATGATGATCATTTGGTAGTTTTGGCCAACTTGATGGAATTGGTTAGGAAGTAACCAAATTAATTAGAAAAGAAGTTAATTCCAACCAAATTAAATTTCATGTAACTAAATTATCAAATTATAAAATTAATTATGTAAAAACAAATTTAACCTATAAATTTACAAGTAGAAATAATCTTGGAAGCAAAAAAAACAAGTGCAATGAAAAGCCTAACTGGAAATTCCATGAAAAAAAGGATAACAAATTAAAATTCATGTACTCAACAAAATTTCATATAATAAATCAAATTAAGAATTTAATCATATGAAAATTCTTATAAAAATTACATACAAAATTTGAATCAAAATAATTGATATAGAATTAAAAAGAATAAGGTTAATGGACTTTGTTGGAAAATTAAAGATTAAAATAGGCTTGGTAGGCGTTTAGAGAATGAAATAGGCTTGTTAGAAAATCAAGAAAATGAGCTTGGTAAGGTCATTAGGCTTGTTCAGAAATTATTGGGCTAATTGGGGCTATTTGTAAATTTTAAAAGTTTTAGGCCATTAAAGAGATTGTGCCTAAAATAAAATTAATAAAATTAATAAAAAAATTTATAAAAATTTCAAGTACTGAATTTTACATGAAGAGTTTTTTAGAAGTATTATGTGCAAGAAAGAAAGAAAAAAAAAGAGACAACTAAAATCCAAAACTCTTAAAATTTTACGAGAAACCTCTATGAAAGAAATTTGCTATTTGAAAAAAATGCAAAACTCATAAAATAAATTAAATTTTTAAAAACTGATTTAATACAAATTTAATGAAAATACTTAATGAATTTTAAAAATCTTCAACCCAAAAAATTCCTCCCTGAAAAAATTTATGGAGTAGAAAACTATGTATCTCGAAAATGAAAAAAATTCAAAAACTCATAAAATAAATTAAAATTTTCAAAACTGATTTAATATGAATTAAAAAATAATATTTGAAGAATTTTAAAAATTATAAACTAAAAAAAATCCTCTCGAAAAAATTTACGGAGTAGATAACTCCGTATTTTAGGAACAAAAAAATCTAGAAAAAATTGCAAAGGTCATAAAATAAAATAAAATTTTCAAAACTGATTTAACATGGATTAAACAATAATATATGAAGAATTTTAAAAATTATAAATTTGAAAAAATCCCTCGAAAAAAATTTTCAAAGTGGATAACTCTGCATTTGAAAAATAGAAAAAATCTTAAAATTTATAACAAATAAATGAAATTTTAAAAACTGATTTAATGGTGGTTAAATATGAATATTTAAAGAATTTTGAAATTCAAAACTTGAGAAAATTTCATTAAAAATTTTACAGATTAAGAAAAATTCGTATTCTAGAATCAAGAAAATTTTTAGAAAATACATTAAAACTTATATAAAATGAATTAAATAAAACATATTATTCAAATTATTAATTTATACAATAGTAAAGCTGGAAATCCAAAATTCAAAATAATTTTTTCAAAAAAATTTTTACGAGTTTGATACTTACGGTACTGTGAAATATTTAAAATTAATTACTAAAATGGGTAACTTGACACCTTGTGGTATAAAATGCCAATATGAATTTTTTCTTGAATAATTCTAATTTTTTTCGAATGCATGTCAGCATAAATACCACAATTGTATTAGTAAAAATATTTAACGGTCAACTTCCCAAATTTAGTGAAACATTCTCGAAAAATTCCTAAGAATGAAAAATTTGACTGTGATAATATCAACAAAAGTAGATTTCAAAATTCCCCAAGTATAAGGTTAAAAACTAATTATTTTACCTTGAATTCATCTTTTTAATATGAGATTCATTCTGTACAACACTTGTAATGGCAGTAATTCTATTGCATGCACCCAGTGGCCACTAAATCCTTGATCTCAAATATTTTGGACTGTCAAGGAATAAGCCTAGACAAAATTTGGTATCTACAATTGCCCTTCTTTGACCATTGCTGAGAATCAGGAATAGGGCAAAGACTAAGTAGACTTAATTTTGTTCGAGCCATAGTATCCATTAAACCAAAACAATAACAAAAGATAAACTCAGCAAACAAAGTTTTTTTTACACCATATATACACATCAACTAAAATAAACCTATGAAAACTTTGCCAATCTTTCTGTTTAACCAAATGAAGTTGGACATCATGTTTCATTGGTTTCTAACCAAGTTAAACTAACTAATAACAAATGAACTTTTCTTGCAAAGGATTTGGTTCTAACATAAATGAACCTATTCCTTCTGTACACCTTATCGGTGATCATAAAAGATTCGATCTAATACAAACCTTATCAATCCTTTTACTTAACAGGATGAAGTTTGACAGATGCTTCGAATATCACCATCAAAGCTTTATCTTCGAATATAACCATCGAAGATGTTGAAAGGATGCCACTGTCGATTGACTACCTTTCCAACCAGCTACATTGGGCATAGATTTTGGGAAGTTTCATTAAGAACAAAAACTTTTGAATGCTTCAAATATCACCATCGAAGCTTTGAAAAGGATGCCACTGTTGACTGACTACCATTCCGGCCAGCTACATTGGGTATAAATTTTGAGAGATTTCATTAAAAATGAAAACTTTTGAATGCTTCCAATATCACCATCAAAGCTTTGAATGGATGCCACTATTGACTGATTACCATTCTGGCCAGCTATGTTGGGCATAGATTTTGGGAAGTTTCATTAAGAATGAAAACTTTTGAATGCTTCAAATATCACATCAAAGCTTTGAAAAGAATGCTACTGTTAACTGACTACCATTTCAACTAGATACATTAGGCATAAATTTTGAGTGATTTCATTAAAAATAAAAACTTCTAAATGCTTCAAATATCACCATCAAAGCTTTGAATGGATGCCACTATTAATTGACTGCCATTTTGGCCAGCTACATTGGGCATAGATTTTGGGAAGTTTCATTAAGAATGAAAACTTCTGAATGCTTCAAATATCACTATCGAAGCTTTGAAAAGGATGCCATTGTTGACTAACTACCATTCTGGCCAACTACAGCGAGCATAAATTTTGAGAGATTTCATTAAAAAAGAAAGCTTTTGAATGCTTTGAATATCACCATTGAAGCAGCTTTAAGGCCTTCTTCACCTACCTTACGATAGGATCATGTAAGAAGGTGATAGATTTTTGAAAAGAATCATTCAATCATTCCTAAAAAGTTATCAAATATCAAATTAGTATTCATTAATTTAGTGATATAATTTATGCAATTGGATAAATATCTGCTCAAGGCATATTTGCAAACTTCTATTGAAATAATGAAAAGTATAATAATTCATTAAAATTTTAGGATTTATAAAATGAGATCACCTTCCACTCTGACTTGGTGGAAAAGTTTACTTGATCAAAAATCTATGGAAGTTCCAAAACAATTTCAACCATGAATTTTCTAATATCAGGAGTAATGGATATCTATCACTATTATATGTTAAAACTTTTTTTTATGATCGATGTAGACATCTTATTTTGCCAGGCTATTTTTTAGCAATCTGGGGCACAGACATGAGAGAGGGTCTGGCAAAAAAGTAATTTGAGGAGGTCAAGAAGGCCTATGGATCATATCAAAGGTAAATGCAAAGATGTGGCATCAAAGGACATAGTTCAAGGTGTTCGGGGACAAAAGATGTGAGAAAATTCACAATTTTGCTTGAATGTATCAATACCTGGTTCTTATGTATCGATACAATGCTCCAACGTGCCAAAAATTTGAAATGTCCATATTTGTATCGATACAACATGTAAATGTATCAATACATAAGCTTATGTATCGATACAAGAGCTCATGTATTGATACTAGGCCATACCAAGACCAAAATGTGCATTCTGTAAAGAAATGTATCGATACATATCAACATGTATTGATACAATGGTTCATAGTATCGATACGATGGTTCATAGATCGATACAATGATCATTGTATCAATACAATGTTTATTGCATTGATACACTCAAGGATTTTGGACCAAATGTATCGATTCATTCTACAATGTATCGATACATATAGGCTATTTTCCATGATTCAAGCATTTTTTACTCGTCCACCATTGATCAAAAACTCTATTTTTGCTCGTTTCTTTGCATCAGAAATGATCAAAACCCATAGCAGATTACGAATTTGGACTTTTGAATTAATCAAAGCATTTTTTGAAGTTTAGATTAGATAAAAAAGGTTAATGTCACATGATCACCCAATTCTTCCCTAGTTTGTTGACCAAAATCACCATCAGCCACCCTATTTGCTAGAAAATCATTTCAGCATTTAAACCAGCCACCCTATGTCCATCACATTGGTAGTAAGTTGCTCCTTACAGCCACTCTGTAGCCACCAAGTTGACATCACTTTTTCTCATTTGAGAAATGACCAAAAACACCTCCAATTTGGCTCCAAAAGGCTAGTATAAATAGATCACTTATATCTCAGCTGAGGACTTTAGATTCTAACTCATTTTTAGCTTCCAAAACACATTCATACATCAAGAAAACCAAATCCCATAGCTCTTTACTCAACACCCAAAAATAGCCCTAAAACACTCACTTTTAACCACTACACATTCTGAAAATCACTCTCATCCATACCAAAAGCAAAACCTTATTATTTCTCTTTTTTTCTTGCTTATTAACAACGAGGAAGAGAAAGAAATTCAAGCCATCTCTACTGCTCTAATTTTTTGGCCAAAATTTGAAGTTTTGTTGGTATAACTTCCCATTTTATCACTTTTATTTTCTATTTTTTAGCATCTTCATCATTTTAGTGAGCTCTCCATGTTTCCATCACCCTCTTAGG
>JBBYHL010445707.1:2310-16820 GCA_038381835.1 Adansonia madagascariensis
GGTTAGACTTGTGGTTAAAGGTTTCATTCAAAAAAAAGGTATTGATTAACATGAAATTTTCTCTCCAAATTTTCAAAAAAGTTTCATCAAAATTGGCATAGCATTTATAGCTCATTTTAGTTGAGGATGACATTAAATGGATGTGCAAAATAAGTTTCTTAAATGAGGATCTTAAGAAAATGTATACATTAACCTGAACTTTTTTGAAAGATCAATATATAGACTAAAACTAGTATCCCACTAATGGTATATAAAGTTTCATAATATTGTAACATCATTTGGTTTACTAAAAATGTCATTGACCATTGTACGTACCCTAAAGTCAGTTATAGTAAGTTCATAATTTTAATCCTATATCTTAGTAATATTCACCTTACAAGTAGTGATTTGGTTTTGTTGCATGAAAGGAAAGGTTTTCTTTCTCAAAACTTTGATATAAAGAATTTGGTTGAAGCTTCATATGTCATAGGCATAAAGACTTGTAGAGATAAGTCTGAAAATATATTAACATTACATTTGATTGACTGAAATGGAATAAAGCTATAATGGAATAGCTATTTGTGGGAATGAAATAGAGCATGAATGGAATGGAATGGCTGTATCCAGTAGTTTGGTTTAGTAGAATAGAATAATATAGGATTCGAATCCCCTACAATTTCTTATTTTGCCTAAGGTTGGAATAGTTATTCAATAAGGGAGCTCAAAATGGCTATTTAGTAATTTCCCGAGATAAGGTCATAATAGGCTATTTCGCAGAATAGCCATTCTTTGAACCAAACAGTCACATTAATAAAATTCCTATTACAGTGAACTGAACTCACTCTAAGTTTATTTTAAGAAGTCTATATCAAGAGAATGTTGAAAATATTTGGGATGTAAAGATGTTATAGTTAAAGGGGGATAAGTTTAGTCTAAATCAATTTCTCCAAACAATTTGGAAAATAAGTATATGAAAGGTATCCTATATGTATCTAGTATTGATAACTTTATGTATGATTAGGTTTATACAAAAATTAATATAAGGTTTATAGTAGAAATACTTAGTAGATATTAAAGAAATCTTGTCCTTATTCACGTGAAAGCTACCAAAAGAATTATGTTATAAAGTAATGCATAGGTACTTAAAGTTAAAATATTTTATCTCAGGTTTGAAAGTTGCCAAGAAGGCTATTAAAGATATGTTGTGAATACTTTTATATAGTATGTTTTTCTAAGAATGATAAAAGTGAGAGTTGCAGCAAGTTAATAGATATAAAGTACTTTGCTAGTAGAGACTCTTAAAGAAGCAATAAATGGATATCTAATACAACAATATATATTTAATAATAGCAGACCTATGACTAAAGCATTGTCGACAAAACAGTTTGAATTTCATGTTAATCATATGAGGCTAGTTAAATTCCATCATAATGTATTTTGGCTTCTTTGATTTTGTTAGTTTCACAGTTTTAGAATTTAAGGACATGTTTTAGTTTGTACACACAAAATTTACATGTCAATTGGACCTTGAATGATTATAGAAAATTCATTCATAAAGTACTATCTCATAAAATGCTTTTTTTATAAAGGATCATGCATTGCAATACATAGAAGAAAAAACTCATATTAGAATACTACGGTCACGATTCGTGTTATATGAATCTTTAATTAAGTGGGAGTTGGACCAGAGTAACTTATGGCCATGTTAAAGTCTGGGATTTAATTATCACCTAATCAAGTTCTTGGTTTACCATATAGGCCAAGTGAGAGAATGTTGGGCTTTATATGGCTCACATGATAAATAAGTGGACCAAGGTAATTATTTAATTACAATTAAGGTGATATTATGTAGACAAAGCCTCTTCAAGATAAAACTCTAATGATAAAAGTTAAACTTTACTTCATTAAATAATTAGAATACATAATCCTTGATAATAGGATACAATTTTAATTAGTTTTCTAGTGTAAGTTCCTAGTCTAGTCTATAAAATTACTTATGCACCTTCATAAGGTACTTATTCAAAAATAAAGAAATAGACTGGAAGACTTATATGGGGCATTAATCTTCGTGTGCTTAGGGCAAATTGTATTCTTGATTAATAGTAGCTAAAGGTATATTCTTAATTAAATTCTTTCATTATAGACATTGATTAAGTAAACCTTTTGAGTAGCATTAAAAATAATATTTCTTAATGTATTTCCCATTCAATCAATTAAAAGAATTGAAATACCAAGTAAATTTAAGCTAAAACCAAAAAATTCAAATTTCTTTGAGGAAAAGAATTTTTGAAGAAAAGATTTAGTTAGAATTAAATACCAAGTAAACTCATCAAAATAGGAAAGAATTGCGTGGTTGATGTCAACTTATATAAAAAATAATGGTAATGGCTTTACCATATAAGGACATAAAAATTAAAAAAGATATATTATTACTAACCCTTAAAATATTGCACGAATATTGCAAAACTTTATTTAATTACTGCAAAGCTCACTTTGATCACATTTGTCCAAATTTTACCTTAACCAAAACTTACCTAACCCAAAATGAAGAAAGGAATACCACTAGAGGCATCTTTTCAACAACTTGAGCAATTAGAAAAGATCAAAACTGAGTGCTTTATCCAGGTATGAGTTAAAGTTTTTAAGTTATTAGAGGAAAAAAACTAAAACAAAATATGCAAAAAAAATAAAACTTATAAAAATGCACAAAAAAAGATAAATAAGTCTTTTGTTTATGAAGTGATAGAGAGAAGGAAAGAATTGCTCTTTAAATTGAAGCAATAATCTTAAGGTTTAGGTTAAGCCATTTTTAGTTCCAATCATTGATTTAGGTTTAACACTTATAACATTTAGATATTCAAGATATTTTTGTTTGAGTTTAGGCTTAGTTTTACATCATTTTTATTTTTATTGTATTTATAATCATTTCAAATTAAATATAATCATTCTCTATATAATTAAAATATTTACATATAAAAATAAATTATTAATTTAAATAAGCTTTTATCATAAATTAGACTTATTGGATTTTAGAGAAAATAAACACCTTATTTAAAAAATATGAAATAAACTTTTTGGGTTTGATAAAAAGCATATTAACTCATTACTCATAAATCACATTAACCCATTACTCATTTATGCTAACCCTAAAATAAAATCTTTATTAAGAATAAGTATCTGTAGAACTTCTACCACTCATCTAAAAAAATGAATGTATAGTATATAAATTTTAAAACTTTTTGTTATTCATTATAATTATAAAAAATGTGAATAATATTTTTACTTGGCTTTATAATTTTGATAGAAGTAAAAGTAGCTCACTTCGAAAATTCGTATTACTCTATTGAAAAAGAAAAGAATAAATCATCTATAAACTTTTTGCTACCACATGTAGTATGCTTGTTGTTGCTAAGTTAAAAGTCCATCCTTGACATATGGGGATTCACAGTAGTTTTTTGTATCGTATTCGAAAGCTATATTTAACCAATATATAGTTGTACAGAGATCTTGATACAAATGACACTCCCATCTCCCCTCAAAATTGAACTATAAGGCTTCTATAATCATTTTTTATACTTATATGTTTCCTTGATAACTTTGTTTGCCTTGAGCATTCTTTCATAAACATAAGCTAAAGTAGGTTTCATCAAAATCCATAATTCTCAACAAACGTATGAATGAGTAGAAACACAATTCAAAGAACCACAAAGCAATCATTCTAAACTTGATTATCCAAAATAACACACTAAACTTATTTTGCTCTAATTGATTTTGACACATTACAGGCATTAAACTCTCTAGAAGTAACCATGTCCTGCAAATCACACTTACAATTGTGAAGGTTCTTTAAAACAATAAAAGTAGGAAAACGGGCATCACTAGAATCATTCTTCCTACATGTACCTTCAAATTGATACACACTATGCCTAAATGGATTCATTGCTTCCTTATTTATTTCATTTTCTCTTCTTTTGTTTGTAAAATTCACTTAACTTTTCTTACATTCTAAAGCAAACGTTTAGAGGACTTTCTTATATGGCCCAATATCATTTATTTTGACTAACAAAATTGATTTTATTCTATCAATATGTCTACCTTTTATAACTCTAGAATGCAAAGTACATGTGAATATCTTTTCCCTATCATTACCTCTTGATTCCACCACATAAGCCTAAGTAAGATAAAATTGACCACAAATAGATCAAGAAAATTAGTTTGGTGATAGTTGAAGCGATAGTGTTGGCAAGTAACCTTTCTTTATTGCCTGTAACCAAAACCTTACTCGGATGTAACCTTGATATAGCTTCCGTTTCATCCACTACTTTAGGCAATCTCCCTCTTCTCTTATTAACATTAATGGAGTCACTTTCAAATAAGCAGTATCTTGATAACATTATTCAAGGTAATGCAAATGCAATGCAAAGTAGACAAACTATACTACTACAATATCTACAACATACTTATTTAATTTGTAATGTTAGTAATGATGAAATTGTTTATTTTTATTTTTATTTTTATTATTAACATTAGTAAAAATATATAATTTTAGATTTTTTACCCAAACTCAAATCAAGCCTAAGCCAAAAGTACGAATTACTATTTACAAATTAATAAAAAATTAAAAATAATTTTTATATTAATATTTATATATATTTATAATTTTTTTTAAATATTCACACATAGAAAATAACCACCTACTACATTAAAATACTTTTTTCTTCACCCACATAGTGGATATGCAAAATCCAGTGTTAGTCATAAAAATAAAAAGGAAGAGCATTTCATCATTACTATCATCACAAATTACAAATAAATTATAAAAAAATTACAAATTAAACATGTTTATTATGTGCAGTACAATACTATATTTAGTCTATTTGCATTCCATGCACTTGATTAATTTCTTACAAAAAAGAACTTTGATGAATTCAATGCCAATGATCATCATCATCATAAATATTTATGTGCACATCGTAAAATAGTGGAAACTTTCCTTGACGTTTTCTTATAGATAAAAAGTGTATTAAAGAGGGCGGCTTCCATACATTAACACTTAAATTTTTTTAGTTGATGTATAAAAGTGGCTTCCGTACACACTTTATTTTTTTTTTAATTACAATAAAAAACTTATCATCTTGGTTTGATAGAAAATACACATACCGTTATAGTTTAAAAAACACCCACTCACCTTCTAAGGATTGGTAAAAAACATATTAATCCCATAAAGTATTATTTTTAGGTTAATTTAAGTTAAAAGACAACTATGCCCTTTGTTAATTATTAATTATTTGTTTTTATTTTTTTATCATTTTTCTACATAAAACTTTTTTAACTACAAAATAATGAGATCTTTTATTACTTTTAAATTAAATTCCAATTAAGTTATATTCTAATTCAATTGCATGTTAAAAATTTTAAACTTATCTTTAAATCAATTATGTATTAACTTTAAAATAATTTATTAAAATATTTAAATTTAAATTAATTAATTATTGCTTTTTAAAAAATTTAATGATAATAAAATTGTTTAAAGAAAAAATGAAAAAAAAAAGGGAAGAAAGAAGACTAAAAAAGTATATAATTATCTTTCATGAGATTTTATTAAAAATATACTTGGCACTATTACTTTGAAAATCACATTTTATCTCTTGATAAATAACGTTGTTAGCATTTTGTTAATCAAACTAATATTTATGGAAACTTTACTTAAAATATTAAAAACACAATCATTTTTTATTTTTCTTTTTGTTTTTCATTTTTTTGTTTTAATCGATTTATTCATCATTAAAATTTTTTAAAGGCTTATATATATATATATATATATGAGCCACTGAACAATAATTCAAAAATCAAGTGGGCCCTTATTGTTTTATTGTAATCAATTAAGCATTCAAACTTTTATTTCTCACCAATCTTTAATTGATAGAAAACACAATAACTAATTTTTTCCAACTTAGCTTACCCATTAACGGTCTACACCGATAGTTATGGTTTCTGTCAACCAAAGGGCTTATTCTGTGAGAAATAAAAGTTTTAATGCTTAATTGATTGTAATAAAACAAAAGGGGCTCATTTGATTTTTGAATTATTATTCAGAGGTTTTATTTAATATATAAGCATTTTCAAATAGTGACATTGATTTATTTTTAAATAAAAATAAAATAATATATTAATATCAAAGTCAATATATATAATTAAATTAAATATAAGTTTAATTTTTTTTGTACTAAAAGGATTAGGCAAAGGTAGGCTATTGTAGTCTAGCATCAGGTTAAGGAGTGCCATAGGTCATAGGTCATAGATCTCGTTGGGGCATTTGGCATGAAATCAGATGGCCAAGGGTTGGCTTTGATACCACTTGTCACAAGGCCATTACCCTCTTCCCAAAAGACATGCCTAATGAGATGTGCAGTGCACCCGTTTATATGCCCAAAAACCTTTCCTTTCTTATCTAACATAAGATTAATGCACTCTGCCTATTTCTTTAGAGCGCTTGGTGTGACACAAGCACATTATAATTTAAAGTGCAATACATTGAAATATGTTAAATAAAATATCATTGCATTTATTTATATAAAAATAAAAACACTAATTGAAGAGAAATATTATCAGAATCTAAGTTAAAATTTATAAGAAAAAAAATCACAAAACCATTTGAGCAATTTGACTTAGACTTTGATTTAAATAAGTGAAAAACTATTATCTTCCGAAGTCAAATAAAAAAATCGTTGGGAATTACCCATCCTCAAAAAATGAGAGCTTTCAAACTTTTTCCATAACTTATGTGATAATAGATTAAAATAAAAAGTTATCATAATATTTATAATGATACAAAATTTAGTTACTTGCAAACCCTAACATTACAATTGTTGTTTGATAAAATTAAACTACTTGAGAACTTTACTTGTAATCAATTGTTAAAAGCATTATCTAAAATTTTTAGTAATTGTTTTTTTTTCTAAGAAAATTATCATAGTATTGATATTTTCAATCATAAATTTTGCTAATATATATAATACAAAATAATAAATAAGAACGAAATAAATCTTATTACTATTTATAATATAATATAATATATTTATACTATAAAGACCTATTCATTTATAAAATTTTATATATTGAATATAAAGTTATATATTATATAAATAATTAAAATTTTCATTAACATTTAAAATAGATTAGTATAACTTTTTTTTTAACTTTTTGAAATTAATGAAAATCATAACCTTAAAGATAAATCATTTAATGTAAATTTTAACTCTTTTTTATTTATTGTCAAATAAACTTATTTAGCCAAATTCTTTCAATAAAATTAGAATTTTATTTATAAATGTGATAAATTTCATTAGCAAAAAATCATTTAACCAAAGTTTTTCAATGGAATTACAATTGTTATTTATAAATATGAAAAATCTTATTACTAATAAAAATATTTAAAATAATAAAAAGTAGTAATATAATAAACAACAAAATATTTATTTTAATCAGTTTAAAAGATTCTTGATATTTAAGTTTTATATATACTCGTATTTATTGTTACATATGTTATACGTGAATACTTATTATTTTATTTATTTAAAAATATGTAGTTATATATATATTATACATAATTAAAATTAATAAGAGTATGTTTGGTTCACAGGAATAGAATAGAGGAATAATAAAATAGTTATTTGATAGGAATAGAATAAAGTGAGAATAGTTATTACATAGTTTGTTTGATTGAATGGAATGGAATAAGAATTATATTACATTATTTGCTTGGTTAAAATTGTATTAAAGAATATGTAAGGAATATTATATAAAATTACTACTTACCCTTGAATTAAATTAATAATATTTTATTTATATTATTTATTATATAGTAAAAAATTAAATAAATTAAGTTTAGTATTAAATAATAAATTAAAAAACATTTTAAATGAAAACTCTAAAAATATGTTAATCAACTATATTTAAAAATAATATTTAGAATTATATTAGAAATAAATATTTTAAATATATAATTTAAAAAACAATATTTAATATATAATTTTACACATCATATTTAATGTTAAAGAATAATATTTAAATATAAAAATGATATTTATATATTATATATTTAATTTTGTATATTTTTGAAATTTATAAATATTATTTTGGATTTATAAATAATATTTTTATTTAAAAATATATTAAATTAGATTAAATTATATTTAAATATATTAAAATATTTTTATTTTTTTACACCTATAAATGCTAACATTTTCTCTCTTTTACTTTCTCTCTCTACCTTTTCTCTCTCCTTAAGTTTATCTTCTTCATAAAAGAAACCCATAAAACACCATGGTTTTTCAAATTTTGGTGCTTTGTCGCCTCTAGCCACCATCTATCGTCATGCCAACAACTGACAGCCATCGGTCGCCAACCTAGAATCAACCCAAAATCCACTTGCAACTTCATCTTGATCTTTTCTTTTGTATTTTCCAATTAAGTTTTTGCTAAAACCTTCAGAAAAGCTTAGATCTACAAATTTATACCAAAACTCCCAAATTCTATTCCACTATCCTCGACCATACTGCCAACCACCATGTTCTAATATGTTTTTCCATTTTGTATTCCTTTCTTCCTCCATAAATTTTAAACCTCAAAACCTCTTAGAATTATCAAAACTCAAAAGTCATAAAGAGAGAAAACTTCTCTCTCTTCTTTTCATTTTTTTTGCTATGTTTTTGGTTTTAACATGCCTCTATATGATTGGGGAATAAAGAAGATGCTCAGATTCTTCAAAAATGTTTGAGGGTTAAAAAGTTAAAAAAAATGGTGGAGGCTAGAAGAGCCATTCTTTAAGGGATATTGAATCTCTATTAGGGGAAAAGAGGGAATTATTGGACTTTATATGGCCCATGTGATAATTAAGTGGACCAAGATAAATATTTTAATTAATATTAAGGTGATATTATCTAGTAAGTCATATTTAGATTAACTACTCTAATGGTAAAAGTTAAACTCTATTTCAGTAACTAATTAGAATACAGACTCCTTGATGATAGGATATGACTCTAATTAGTCTTCTAGTATAGCTCCCTAGTTTAGTCTATATAAATTGCCTATGCACCATCATTAGGTAATTATCAAGAAAAAGAAATAGACTAGAAGGCATAACGGGGTGTTCATCTTTGTGTACTTGAAGCCAGGTTGCATTTTTTTATCAACAATAGCTAGAGGTACGTTTCTTAATTTAAATATTACATGTGGAATGAGAGCTAAGCTTTCTAGCCTTGTTCTTCGGATCATCTAGTAAAATTCGTTAAAAATGAATTTTTTTCATGCATACATTGTTTATGCATAAACGACTAAATAATTCGTATTAAGGATAAACGGGTTATAATAAATATAGTAAAAGCATGAAACTGAATTTTTAGCATGCTATGATTAGTTTCATAATTTATATTTATGTATCGAAACAAATTTCATGTATGTACCATAAATTTGCTTGTATATTATATTTATTAAAATTTCATTATGAAATTTTTTTTATGAATTCATGTAAAACCAAAATTGATAAAGGGTTTTAACATATTAATCATCTATCTAAGTTATTGAGTACTATGGTTAAAGAAAATAATTAAAACAAGAAAAATTATAATATATTGAAATTGAGTCTTGTGAAAATCATAAAATTTTGATTATTTGATAATAATTTTCGTGATTTCGTAAAGAATTGATGCATGGGCTATGTAGATTTCATGCTAAATTATGTTTTTGTGATGTTGATTGCATCAAATAAGGTTTAAAACATGAAAGAAAACTATCCAAAAACAAAAAACAGAACCAAATGGGTTACAACCTAGCTAGAGGAAGAAGAAATGCTGGGATAAAGTCCCAGTGGAAGCCCAGACACATAAGTGGCACATGCAGTGCAGGTGCCATCGTCCTAGTGCCCTTTTTGTTCTATCTTTTCCAGACTCAAATATTTTATGATTTTAAATTTTTTAAGTGATTTTTATGAATTTTTTAGGTTACATAAAATATTTATTATTTAATATTGGTATTTACTTAAATAATAAATATGTTTATGCATTAATAGTATATAATTTTATTTCATGGCAAAATATTTTGGTATGTTGAAAATATTTTGGCAGGATGTACTCTCCCTAAATAGTGTTTAAAAATTCGTACTCTCAACCTAAAAGTTAAGTGCATATATATATAATAAAATTTGTTGTTGGAATTAAAATGTAAATGTGCTCATCTATATGTCATGAAATAAATACATTCCGATCTTGTGCATATTTTTATGTTACCTAAGAAGTATGTCTTACATTATGTCATGATTTTTAAATCAATTATAGTAAGACAATTAGAAATTTCGTTGTAATATGTAAATTTTTACTACATAAAGAATCGATGTCATTACTAAAGATCTAAATCACTAGCTTGGTATTAGCCAAAGCATTTTAAGTCACATAATATAGATAAATTGGTAGTTATTTAAAATAAAGAATTTTTTCTTTAAATAACTACATACGGCAAACATCAATAAAGTTTTATGCCATGAATTTATTTGGTATATCTTTGAGTTATTAAATCATGTATGCAATTATTTATAGTATGCATATATTATTTCATTATAAAGAATCTAAATCAATTTCATAGGAATAGCCATAGCATCTTAAGTTGATTGATTTAGTTAAATTAGTAGTTATTTAAAATAAAGATTTCTTTGAATAACTACATACAGAGGATGACGTTAACATGTAATTATGCTATAATTGCAATAAGTTAACATGGTTAATATTATATTCTGCTATAATTATTAATATGCAATAAAAAATTTTAAATATATTAAGAATGTCATTATTAAAGTTTTAAATCGCTAGCTTAAGAGTAGCCACAATATCTTAAATTGGTTGATCTATATGACAATTTGTAATTATTTAAAATAAGGTTTTCTTTAAATAACTACACAAGAATATGGCCTCGATAAAGTATTATTTGTCATATGTAATAAGTTTTATGCATACATGTTGGATGTTATTATTAAGTTCTAAATCATTAACTTAAGAGTAGCCACATCATCTTTAGTTAATTGATTTAGATAAAATAGTTGTTATTTAAAATTACATAAAGAAAAATGACATCAATAAAGTATTAGACAATGAAATTAGTTATTTAGCTCCACAAGAAAATAATTAATATTATAAAATGGTTAAAGAATAAAACAATATAACATTAAAGTTAAATTTTTCTAGGCCACAAGCATAGATTATTTAATTTTGGTGTTTTAAAGTTATTATTTTATCATTAAAGTTATGTAAATTCATATGCATAATGCACTTCTACCCATAAGAATATTTGGATTTACATTTGAATATAGAGTATTTTATTCAATAATGTATAATGCCTTGCATTTTGCAGTAATTTCTACTATTGTGAATAATAAGGCTGCTAAAATGAAGTGTCATTTAGTGATAAAAAATTACTTTAACAAAGGAGTAAATTAAGTTATTTTTTGGTATAAGGACCTTACTTAGTGTTTCGGGTGGACAACTTGTCCTCAACGAATAAAGTATGCAAGAGGAAAATAGATTTCGATGTACAGTGGGGACAATCTAATGGTTTAAGGATAATGTAAATCAAATCTATAAATCAATTTTGGAATTCATCCTAATTGTTATAAGGTCAAGGATTATTGTAAAGTCACTAAAGACCAGATTGTTAAACCTGATAAGGTCTTGGCTTTCACCTTGATAAAGAAGCTTTCCGGAATAAAGTACAATAATTCTAAAATTATGCATGAGCACATTATGAGATTTGAGAGGTATTGTTGCTCAACCTAAATCATCAAAATTGAGTTATTTCGAGTAAATTTCTTATCACTTTCATATTCAACTTTTGTTCCTAATGAGTATGACAATAAGAAACACATATAAAGAAAATGATCTATCAATGAAATCCTAGTTATATGTGTTTAACAGGAAAAGAGATTAAAGAATGAGAAAGTAGATTCAGCTAGCCTAGTGACTCAAGGTAAAAAGTGATAAGTAGGCAAATGTGTTATAAAGGTGAAAAAGGAAAAATGCCAATAAAGAAAATGGCATCAAGTCCTTCATTTTATTTTAACTCTGACACAAAGGAAAGATTGCCTAAAGTATAAAAAAGACTTGAAAATAAAAATAAACTCATTTTATATGAATCTCTTTTAGTGATGTTCCTAATAATATATGGTTGGACTTATATTCAATGAATTATATTTTTATAACCATTTAAGGTTTCATAAAGTCAAGAAAACCAAAGGAAAAATGGGAGAAACATTTATTACAGAAATCGCTAAGAACTATCAAGATCATTTTTGAAATCAAGATTTGTTTTAAACCTTAAAAAAGGTTTTATCTTTTGTTTTGAAAATTTTTTTAGGTAAAAAGAGTTTTGAATTTAAATTTTTTAAATTCCAATGTTGAAATTTCAAAGTAAATTTTTTATTTGATTTTTTATCATTAACTTGGATCTTGATTATGAGAATAAGTTTATTAACTATTTTTACAATTTTTTGTAGTAAAGAAGTGCTATAGATAAAACTCCTTCAGAGTTATGGTATAAAGATTGTGTCACATCTCCATATAGAAATTTAGGAGAATTGATAATGATGAAGTTCTTGAAATTCTTGAGTTTAACAATTAAGTTAGTTGCATTAAAGAAAATGCAAACTAGCAAGTCCACTAAAAGGAGCTAAAGAAAGCATTGTAATTTTTAAAAATCATGCAGCTTCTCCTAAGTTTATGGATTGATGCATTATAATTGCTGTTGATGTTTTTATTAAAGTTTCAACTAAATTGTTTTCTAAAACTTTCTTAGAATTACGAAATAGTTGGAATCCAACTTAAGACATTTATGGGCTTCGGTTAGTCAATTAAAGTGAAGGTTTATAACCCAAACATAAAAAAATTTGATTCAAGAATAGTTAGCAGTTATCGACTACGCAAGTAACTTAAAGGGATATAGGTTCTCTTATATTCAACTAGAATTGTTGAAGCTGGAAATGCTAAATTTCTTATGGATCATGAGTCCAGTAGGAGTGACTTTCCTTATAAGGTTGTAAAGGACTTGATTGTTTCTCAAAATAAACATACAGAATTAACTAGAGAGCAATCAAATTAAGTACAACCTTTACAATATATCACCAATCTCACTGACATAGGTGCATAAAATGTACAAATTATTATAGAATTAAGAGATCAAATGGATAAGAAACTAGCCATTTCTATGACTTGGTTGTATACCTATAAAAGTTTAACTTTGATATTGGACAAAAAGATGATATCATTTTCACTAGCCATGAATAGTGAAAATTTTACACTTTAGCATTAAGCTATGATAAAAGAGATGGAACCAATGGCTAATAATCCAATCTAGTAACTAGTTAAATTACCATTTGGTAATGTTAAACGATATGAGGTTAGACTTATGGACAATGGTTTCACTCAAAGGAGGTATTGATTAATATGGAACTTTCTCTCCAATTTTTTTTATGAAAGTTTCATTAAGTCATCATAGCTTTTGTAGCTCATTTTGATTGAGAGTTGCATTAAATGGTGGTGAAAACAACTTACTTGAATAGGGATCTTAAGAAAAGGTATAAATGATTCTACCTGAAAGTTTCTTTGAAAGATCAATATATAGACTAAAATAAACATCCCACCAATGGTATGTAAAGTTTAACATTTACTAAAATGTTAATCATTGTTTATACCTTGAAGTCAGTGGGAGTAAAGTCATAATTTTAGTCTTATATATTGGTGATATTCTCCTTGTAAGAAGTGATTCCGCTTTGTTGCATGAGACAAAGGTTTTCTTTCTTAAAACTTAATATGAAGAATTTGGATGAAACTTCATATGTCATAGGCATAAAGATTCATAGAGATAGGTCTAAAAAGACATCAAGTCTATCTCAGGGAGCCTATATTAAGACAGTTTTAGAAAAAATTATGATACAAAGCTAATCACCTGTAAGGGCATAAATTGTAAAGAGGATATTTCAATTTAAGCTAATATCTCTAAATAATTTCGAAAAAGAGCATATGAAAGGTATTACATATGCATATAGTATTAGGAGCCTTATATATGATCAGGTTTATACGAAACTTGACATAAAGTTTATAATAGAAGTGCTTGGCAAATATTAAAGTAATCATAGCCTTGGAGTATAAAAGCTGCCAAAGGAATAATGTTATAAAGTAACATCACAGGCAATAAGATTGGGATATTTTATCTATAATTTGAAAGTTGTCAACATGGTCATTAAAGATCTATTGTTACAACTCTTATGTGTAGACACCTAATTTTGTCCAGGCTATCTGTCCCCAAAAGTCTTAAGTATCCGAGAACGAAAATGTAGTGGCCACTCTGATGAAGGTCAACTACCACCAGAGCAGTTTCACATTTTTGTATTTTTAATCAGTCATATGTAAATAATTGTATATACACATGATGGAAAATCTATTTTTTTGGGTAAAAAGGACGAATCCACAAGGTCAAGTTTTTGTTTTTGA